>VWZV01001765.1:114281-207860 GCA_013397155.1 Irena cyanogastra | reverse complement strand
TAATACAACTGAAAAGAAAAAAAAACAAACATGTGATGCACAACACAAGTGCTCACTGCCTACTGACCAGCAATGCCAGAGCTGCCTTTCTTAACCAGATCAGGCCCTGTTCCAGATAACTGCCCCAGTTTATATACTGAACATGCCATTCTCTGGTGTGGAATATTCCTTTGGCCAGTTTGGGTCACCTCTCCTGGCTGTGCTCCCTCCCAGTTCCTTTTCTGTACCTTCTCACTGACAGAGCATGACACCCAAAAGAAAAAAAAAATCCTTGACTTAGGATAAATAGGACTTAGCAAAAACCAAAACCATCAGTATTTTGTCAACATTTTCTCCTTCTAAATCAAAACCAGCTACTGAGAAGAAGTTAAGTCTGTTCCAGCCAAAGCCAGGCCCTCCCCCAGCCCCCTCACCAGCGTGGCAGTGTGAGAAGCAGAAAAGGCCTTGATGCTGTGCAAACACTGCTGAGCAATAAGAAAAACATCCCTGTATTATCAACACCCTTTTCAGCAGAAATCCCAAACACAGCCCCACTCTGGTCACTAAAGAAAATTAACTCAGCCCCAGTCAAAGCCAGCACACTGAGCAACAGGTTTTGAACTATTTTCTGTGGTACAGAGGGAACAAAATTCAGGCACCAAAGCCTGCTAGCTAGTTCCAGTAATAGTACAAAAGGTCATTTTTCCAAATGGCTAAACTGCACCCCCAGGCTTTCAGAATTATGTGCTGTGTCATTATTAAGAAAAATCTCATTGCATTAAGAAGCAGCCATTCCTTTTAAAAAGACAGAGGCAGTGGGTTTTTAAAAAAAAATAAACCCAAGAAAGCCTTATCACAAAAGCAGTGTGATCTGCATTTGAAAATAAAGTTTGTAGTTCAAACTGAGATTTCTCTGGCTCCTGTTTCTACCAGCAGCCATCTCACTGAGGTCTGACAGGTGTTTGCAGGGTTGCCAAGCCCCTGGGTTAATTCAGTGCATGAGGAACAGTGAGATTAAATTATTTCTGTAAGTGGAGTTTTGAAAAATTAATTGAAAAGATGAACTACCCTCACTAAATAAAAATATATGAAAGCAGACCTAAGACATCTTTCAGTATGGGGAAGTGGACAGAGAATGCCCTAAGTCTCAGCTTAATATTAGCTGGAATATCAGACTGCAAACTTGACTCAAAGTCAAAAGGGAGGACCTATGCCAGCAGCCATGCACAAATTCAGCGCTGAAAATTGTGAATAAACAGTACATTTCAGGGCATAGAAGCAGCTTTTCTCAGTAGAACTACATCTAGACTGTCATAAATAAACAAGCTCTCATGGTTTAACATCATAATTCACCAGATTTGTTCAAGCTCAGCAGCTGTGGGATCTAGATGCTGAGATTTCCTGGTGGGCCACTTGAATTCTCTTTCCAGAATTGTTTTTCCAAGTCCACAGACAAGGGGCTGGCAGATTTTACTCAACGTTTGCAGTGGGATGGCATGTCCAGAATATTAGTGCTACTGTTCATCTGAGAAGAATCAACTTGATCACTTGTGATGCTCTGTTTATAACCCCACTGGGGCAAAGCAGTACTAGAACAGAACTAGTGGAAAGTGTGGCTCCTCAAAACATGCGCAGTGCAGACACTCTCTGCTCTGGGTTGTTCCCACTGAGCTGCAGAACTGGATTTGCAGTGTCAGTGTTGGGCAGAGGGAGTCTCATTTCCTGTGCGTCCCTGGCTGTGCTCACAGCACTGAAGGCAAAGCAAAACCTTCCACAGCAGAGGCCTCCAGCCCCCTGGCCAGTGGCAGCAGCACTCCCAGAACTGCTTTAGCTGCTGTGTCCTGGGTGCTAATTAAACATCCCAGCTCTGTCAAATTGATTGGATTTTTATTCTATTAGCAAAGATTTTGTATCTGCAGAGGACCTTTCAGCTGTAAATCACAGGACTGATTTTACTCAGGTCACATCCTCTGTCCCTGAGCTGTGATGTCTCTAGACTGTGAATGTTGTTATCTCCAGGCTGATACATTCACAGCCACCTGCATGTGTCCCTCTGTGTGAGCTACTTCTTTCTGACTAAAAACCATCAGCAAAAATAGAAACTGATACTAATCCCATCTCTGTGGGACCACAGAAAACCCCTGACATCTGTCTGTAAGCTCTATTGTACACCTGGCCAGAGCAATTCAGATGCACCAAAGACCTCGTGTGAGCCTGCTCTGTCCCCTCGGGACAGTCAGGGTCTGCCACTGACCTCTTCAGGTGTCAGCTGAACTCCAGACTGGGAGCTCAAGGCAGAGCTGGACATCTCATCCACATTCCACAGCATCACTAATACATTGTCTTATCTCTTGCACGAAATCTTTCCTTCTTCTAGGAAACTTGGCCTTAGTAATAAAGATAACAGGCAAGTCAGTGTCTCTGCTGATTGTCGACATTTATTAGACATTACAGAATCCACAAGAGCTGAATCTTCTACCAGCTGCTCGTGTTCCTGGGGCCTCCCCTGGTCACTCTTCCATCCTGGAGCAGGACACCATGGGGCAGCACCCAGAGAGGTGCTCTGACATCCCTGTGGTGCTGGAGTGCTCCATGGAGCCTCTGCTGGGATGAGTTTTTCCTGTGTTTTCTCCACTACTGGGACAATGAGCTGCCTCAGGATCAGAGCTCACTGCTCCTAGCAAGCCTCTGCACAGGCTCCTACTTACACCTGGAGCAAATCTCCAGCTGGGTGCAAAACCTGCTGTGTTCAGCCTGTCTGATGCTGCTGCCCTGCTCCTGCAAGCTCCCATTGAGCAGCCCCTCCGAGGAGCAGAGCTGCTCTCAGGTGGTTTTGGCAGTGCAGGAAGGCAGCACAGGCAGCAGCTGCCTGATCCTAGGGCAGGCAGCAGCCAGCTTTCCCAGGGTGCTGGTTTAACTGGGGATGAGTTAGCCTGGGAAGGGCTTAGGCTCATGTGGGGTTATATTTTCACTTGGTGCTTCCCCAAGGGCTGGCTTACTCTAGGGTAGAGCTGGAGTTCTATACATCCTCAGTATGGAGCTACATATACTACATGTACCCAATGGACACATTTCTATGGTTTGAGTGAATTTTTCTGTGCCAATTGTGATTACATGCTGATGAAAATTATGCAAGAACTTAGGAACACCTCATTCTGGCTGCTCAAACCCTCCACAATTAATACGAACCAGCTGATAACCCAGGTAAATATTTAATTCACTTTTTGTAACTGAAAGAGTGCAGAGCAGCCAGTGCCTTTTGAAACCCTCAGCATGGGGACAGGAAATTGGACAGGTCCAGTGGCTGTAAATCAAACATCCCCCCCAGGAGGCAGGCAGCAACAGTGCCTCAAGGCAGGACACTTCTGCTCTGTTCCAGCCCTTTTACCTAGCCTGAGGCAAGGCACTTCATTTGCCTTGCTCCATTTGCCATGTGCAAAACGCTGTAAATGTGGGCTGGCTTGTGAGGAAGTAAATCCTAAGCAAGCACGACAGGTGTTTAAGTTAGGAGAGACTTGGTGTACAGTTCTGAGCTTTGTTCTGGACTAAAGTGGCATGGCTGTCCAGATCTTCCCTTGGAGTGTTTCAAAGGTGGGGTGCACTATAAAAGCTCCATACCATAACCTACAACTTCTGCCAAGAATGGATTAAGCCTTTTATTTCCAATATGATTGTCATTTGTTTTCCTGGCAAAATACCTGGCACCTTTTAAACAACCTTTAACACTCACCCCCTCATCTGCTTGCCAAGTAAATGAACCTGGTTAACACCTTATTTGGTCCTTTTCACAGCAAAAGAAAATAAAATTATTTAAAATTTGGTTGAGTGTACTCCAGGAGCAAGAGAATACAGATAGAGAGATATTTCCAGATAACTGAGTAGGAATGGCTTCTTGATACAGTTAATGTTTCATACATGCTTTGCACTCACTTGTAGTCTCATTCTTACTTTTTCTATTCCTTTCTTTATTGAAAAAAAAAAGAGAAAACAAATACTTTTTATTTATTTTATGTGCACTGGTGATGTGAAGTAATCAGTAGTCACCAAAGTCGTATTTATAAAAGTAGCTATTTAATAATCGTTGTTCGCCAGTGTATTTACTGTAAAGAAATATATTTCAAGAACAATATTTCATCTATAAATAGGCATTATCTTGTGTACTCACTGTGTACAGTAAGAGATCGATTCTCCTCAGTTCTGCATTGCTGTTAGACTCCAGCTGAATGTGTTACCTAACCCAGGACTGACACACTACAGAGGAACAAAATGTGTCTATTTCAGAGGACTCTGAACCACTTTCAGTTTCCAAATTATTAGAAAAAGGATGCCCACTGTAAGGAATTGACTCTCTTAGCCGTACATTCCATTTGATTGATTTTCACAATAAGTCTCTTTTTAGTATTTGGATTTCCCTTTTCAAGTAGAAGGTGAGATAATTTAAGCTCAGATATGGCTTGACGTGGTTGCTATTCACAAACATATCAATTCACAAAATCTTATTTATTGTACCTAAAAAAACCTGGCAAAAGAGATCTGTAATAAAAAAGAGTGTTAAATATTATAGCTTTGAAATCCTCTAATAAAAAGTTAAAGGCCAAAAAATATAAGGGTCAATGTGTGTCATTAATTTTATGTTCATCTGCTGTCTTGTATTGGTTAATTTTAGTAGGCAGGTCTAGCAGCTACTGACCAGAAATTAGCAGAATGAGTAGGAAATATAAATCATTTTTACTATATAATCTTATTAAATATATATATGTATGTGTGAAGTATAAACTCTCCCTCCCTTTTATATAGATTTATACACATATATGCACATATTGAAGTGCCACAGTTTTCTCACTTGGAAATCTCCAAATCTGTCCCTTCAGCAAGTTCAATGCCAAAAGATCATGTTCACTATTCCTTGGAAACTTGGTCCTTCACCCAAAACCTGCCTCCTGCATGTGTCACAAGAGAGTCTTGTGGAGCACTCACAACTCAGCCATCAGATCTGCTGGGGATCCTAATAGTGAGAGAACAAAGGCCATTCCTAATCATCCAAACCATTTCAAATCGACCAAAATATTCCAAGAATTGAAATATTTCTTTGTTTCTGGGACAGGTTCAGGTACATCTTTTGAAAAAGAAGTAGGAGGAATAGCAAGAGGGGATGAGAAAAAACTCACCAGGCTTTATGGGGTATTGTGCATGTAGGTTTCTGAATCCTACACATTTCTTAGGGCTTTAAGTATACGAGGGAGGGGTTGCTGAAATCTGAAACAACAAAAGAGTTAGGTCAATTACGAGTTCAAGCTGCTGCAAGTTACACAAATAATTTCACTATTTCCTAGCGGTCTAGCAAAGAAAGACCAATGCCACTGCTACCTTCCTGATTGCCAAGTTACCACATCCCACTCAGAGGTCACAGCTTGTGCTCCTTATGATTAAATTGCCTGGCACATGTGAGTTAGAGTCTTTAAGTCATTAGTTTCTAAGCATATGCATTTTCTTGGTTCCTCCTCATTTGCTGCCCATCATTGTGCAATTGATTGTCTAAAAGCCTAATCAGTTGGTTTTCAACAATTTGCAACGGCCAATCAATCACGTCTGTGAAAACTTAGCAATTCTGCCTGAATCCTAGCAGGGTTTGCACTTTAACAGCTTTGACACAGCAGAAGAGGTGCCATTTTGGGCTGAAAAAGATACAGCACAGCCAGTGCTCCTCACTTGTTACATTCTTTAATTATGCCATGTACTCTTATATTAAACAATGAAAAGTGTGGGTCACCTCCCTGCTGCTCTATGAGATGGCAGATTTTTGACTCACAGTAGGATTAGATAAGGGCTTACTGTGATATTGCAGTTATCTGATGCATAAATGAATGTATATATTCTTATAGATATGATATATATATACAGATATATCCATCTGGAGCTGGATGGCACAGCCCCTAAGCTCTCCTGACAGAGGATTCCCTGCAGGCCCTTGCCATGGACACCAAATAAAAAAGATAATTAAGTTCTACTAATTATTGCTAACTACCAGTGGGTGAGAGGTTCATGGGAGTTGCAGATTCCTTCTTTAAGGATTTCACCCTTATCTATACCTACAACCTGATCCAAATACTCTTTGCAATGCCAAGAAAGAAATCCTACAGCTTGTGTACAGAAATCAGATAGAAGCAGCCATTACTCCGGATCAAAAAAATACATATATTTCTCCTAAGTTGAGTTTGTGGTGAAACACAGGCTTTTTTTCTGAGGCCTGAGGGATAAGGGCTGTTGTTTCTAGTGTTGTAGGTTTGTACATTCTTGTTAACACAGCCGTGTCTACAAATATCTTTCTCCCATCTCCTGGAGAAAAGATGAGAGAAAATATGGCTCTGTTTTCCAAAAGATAAATCTGTAGCCTATGTGCTTTGGAGAGGAGATCTTGCTCTGCTTGTCCATTAATCTACTAGGCATCATCACAACTGTGTGGAGTCCCAGCTAGGGTTTATTGGCTGTGCTCTGTTTGTCAGTGTGGTGAGAACTGTACATGGAAATTTCCAGCTGCTGTATTCCAGAAGAACAAGTCCTAAAATCTATTTGTCTGTGCAGTGAACAGAACTTAAATCATATTCTCCCTTAAAAAGCACACCTTGACTCATTGCAGCCTTCAAGTAGGATTTTTGGAGGCTCCATTCATGGTTGTGTGGAAGAGAAATGATTTCTTTGGTGCACAGGAAGTGACTGGTTTCATGAGGTGTATTAAATGATGGTTAAGGAATGGGGCATAAAAATTTGACTAAGAACAATAACCTAAGTTTCTAATGTGGAACAAAACAAATTGTCATTTAGTCTGCCTTAGAACTGAATCATTTGAATGGTTTATGCACATGGAAACAAATAGGAATATGTTCTGTTGAGATTGCTTGAAGTTCTTGGACACAGGGTATTGCTTGTCATGTATTGGCTGCATTCCTTTGGGATGGATATTGCAGGAGAAAAAACCCCATACAGCAGGTTGTCAGGAGGTTCCTTGATGAGAACTACACAATGAAGTTTAATAATTCAGCATGTAGGACTTTAAAGCAGTCTTGTCATTTTCTAGAGTTTAAACTGTTCAGGATAAAGTATCCTCCTTCAGACATCTGCTTCACAGTACATGTGATTTTTAAAGTTTCAATTAATACAGCTGAACCTTCTTCAATAACAGGATTCAGAGGAGTGAAAGATTTTTTTTAAAGGTGTTTACAGCTTAATCATATAGAAATATCAAAAAGAGTAAAGCTAAGGCAGAAAACTGTAAGAAACGTAACAAAATATTACACAGTAAGAAAGGTTACAAAATATTACAATGGCATGCAGAGTGATTAAAAAAAGCTATAATTAGAATAAGAACAGATGTACCCCGAAAAAGGTATTTGAAGGGGAGGGAATGGAAGGAGAAAAATATAATATCATGACCAGGGAAAAGTATGAACGCAGAGAGTGGTAGGAAATTATGCACTGGGAGAAACTCCAGAATTCTTTTTCTTGGCCTTCTTGCTTTGTCAGTCAATGTCAGTAAATGCTACCATCAAGTTATATTATTATTCTTTTCCTAGTCATTGGCCATGTGATGGAAAACCTCCTCCTCCAGCTGTCTGTCACTGAGGCAGTTGAAGTGACAGATGTTTGCTTCTGTAGATCTGAAGTCTCCAGTCTGTCCAATGACCCAAACTGGAACCTTTCTGATGCCACATGATGCAGTAACACACACCAAAACCCCTTCAGAGGTTTAATTATGAAAAACTCTTCCACAAGATATTCCCTGAGGCTGTAAACCCAGGCACTTGAAGTTCACTGAAGTCAGAACTGACAGCTGCCTTTGTAACCTGCTTGGAGTGCTTGGAGTCTCCCAACAAAAGTTCCCTGGCATTTTTCTCAGGAGACATTTGCTTCTATTAGCTCAAAAGCTGTAAGGAAATCGTGGCATGGATTGTGACAGTGAGGTTAAATGTTAAAAGGCATTGAGGGACTGGAGCAAATCCAGAGAAGGGAACCGAGCTGGGGAAGGGTCTGGAGAACCAGGAGAGGCTGAGGGAGCTGGGGAAGGGGCTCAGCCTGGAGAAAAGGAGGCTCAGAGGGAAATTTCCCAGGAGGAGCCAGGTGGAGAGCAGCCTCTTCTCCCAGTAACAAGCAATAGGACTAGAGGAAATGGCCTCAGGTCATACCAGGGGGGGGGTTTAGTTTGGGCTTTAGGAAAAGCTTGTTCTCAGCAAGGGCTGTCAAGCTCTGGAAGGGCAGAGGTGGAGTTAACATCCCTGGAAGTACTTAAAAGACATGTGGATGTGGCCCTTGGGAACAGGGTTTAGTGGTGGCCTAGTTTTAGTGCTGGGTTAAGGGCTGGACTCAGTGATCATAAAGGTCTGTTCCAACTTAATCATTCTATAGTTCTAATGCTTTTTTTAAACTCATCACTGACTGTGAACAGCAATAAAAACACTTTACATGTTTCCTGACAGTCTTACCTTTAAAACTTTCATTCTTATTAAGACTGTTTCACATTATTTGCACTCTTTGTTTTCTTCTTTCTTTCTCTGCTGTCTCATAAGTCTCTCACAGACCGCTGAGTGTGGATAAGGAGAAATAATTGCAAGTGATTGAGCTTCTGTGGCCTAATGAGTAAGTCTAAGACACCCAAGTGAAACCTTTTCTAGTTTACTGAATACATTAAAAAGAAAAACTGCCCCCAAAAATGTGTTACTATAGTGGCTTGTAAAGACAGTGTAAGCAAATATATAAGCTCGTGGTTGAGAGAAATTTATTTATGCAGTTATGTTGCTCAGTTGGTGGTGAATCCCATCTCATTTTGAAAGGAGAATTCTGTTGCTGTAGAACATCTGTCCCTCCTTCCTCACATTTCAATCTATGATGCTGACAAACAGGTTCAGGAACACAAGTTGTTCCCCTCTCTCCTAAATTCTGCAAAATTTTGTAGCTGGTGCTCAAACAAATGATCTGTTAAATTGTACGTTCTGAGAAGCATTTTTCAAAGAATCTGTTAATTACTATGACAAGGTTATATTTAAAAAAAAATAAAACAGCAGAAACTTTCTGCAAAGGGCATTTTTAAAAACAGATTTATGTGTTTCCTTTCTCACCTGGACTTTCTATCCCTCATACTGTTGCCACCTGTGATCTCCCTGCTGCTGCTCCTGTACTGCCCTGGTTCTCTGTGCTGCTGAGAAGGGAACCCAAAGCAAGTGCAGAGCCCAAGTGCCTGTTCAGGGAGGTCAAACAGCAGACCCCACATGAGTCTGACCCTCTCTGCCTCCAAGTCATCTTTCCTTCCCCTTTGGACAGTGAAACTCAGCTTGACTTCCACATCTGGCCTCTCTCTGGGTGACAAACTGATATTTATTACCTTGTTAAAGGATAGACACAAGAGAAACAAGAGGGAGTTACACCCTGTGCAGAAAAATAGATTTTTATCTCCTATGAACTGAAAGTGTTTATTGTGGTCAAGAGGACAAATGAGATAACTGGGATCTTGCAGTAAAAAAAAAAAAACAAAAACAAAAAACAAAAAAACAAAAACAAATAAACAAAAAAAAAACAAAACCCAAAAAAACTCAAAATGAAAGTGCAAGTCTTGCTAGCAGGGATTGTTCTGACTAACAAGAGATCATTCCCTACAAATGAAGACTGGCACAGGTAGTGTCTATAAAAACACACAAAATAATTACTGAGATCTTCATTACCCTTTTAATGTGATCTCAGTAGTACGGGTGCTTTTCTCTCTCTTTTTCTCTCTTTCTCTTCTTTCCTACTCCTAATTTTCTCTTCTTGAAATCTGGGTAATTTAGGGTTAGATGAGTTAGAGTTTGCTAAGTCAATGCTTTGTGAAATGCTTTCTTTTGATTGAATTCTTGCTTTAAATTTTGCTAAATTCCTGGTCTTCTAAAGTTTGCCAGTAAAGTTTGTTTTTAAACCTCCTGGGGACTTCTGTTGAGTTCTCCTTTGTGCCACCTCAGGGGAGTGAGATCTCTTAAGCCCCTTTTAAATAAACTTGCTGGGACCAGGGCTTTATACCTCTATTCCAGGCAAGGTTATGGAAGAGATCATCCTGAGTGCCATTACCTGGCACATGAAGGACAGCCAAGGGACCAAGTGCAGTCAGCTTGGATTTATGGAAAGCAGAAGGGTCCTGTTTCACCAATGTAATCTTCTATGAAAAAGTGGCCCACACAGTAGATGAGGGAAGGGCTTTTGGATGTAACTTAGCTGATGGTTGTGATGCCTTAAGTTTTAGCTTTTATATTTTTCAGATTCTGTGCTGCTTTAGTGTGTGGGTCTGAGCTTCATATCAGGGCATGGTGAGCTCTCTGCACAGAGCAGGGAGACAAAACAATTCCTGCTCCAGCTGGGGACCGAGGACAAATGATCCAAATCTCAGGCCCAGGAGCACAAACAACGTGGGCTGAAGAGAGAAAAACAAGCAGGATGGGACTGCATGGGCTAAAGCTGGAATTGGACAATGAGCTCCAACGTGCAAATGGAGCAGGACTGATCACAGTGACAGAGCCCGTGCCCGGGCTGCATTTTGGGACCATTTTGGTTCATCTTGGGTGCAACCCTGGCTGGGCCCTTGTGCTGCCCAAAGTGGATCCATTGAGCCTTCTAATAAATCCCTACTTTATTCTTTAACTTCATCTAGTCTCCGTTCTAGGTCAGGCTCTCTAGGCATCAATTGGACTGGGTGATCTTGAAGGTCTTTCCCAACCTTCACAATTCTGTGATTCTTTGTGCACCTATGAAAAACCTGCTTTTTTCACTCATAGTGCACTATGAGAACTTTCTTTAAACCAAAGAACTCCCAACAGGAAAACAGCTGAAGCAGGACTCAGAAAATTTCTGTTTTCCTTTGTGATACTATTGCATTTAGAGCCGTTCAAGTCTTTCATATCTTAAAATATCAAATATCTTGAGATCTCTGTTTCTTGGCACTAGAAGAAACCTATATTATAGTAGATTGTACAATTTATCTACCTAAAGTCAGAGGAACTCAAGAGGTCACCCAAGGCAGACTGGTTATTTCAATTCATGTATTTTTTTAGACCAAATCAGTTACTTTTACTTTGTCACCTGTGAAACACTGAAGCTTTTTCAGGGATGTGACAGGTTAAGAAGAAAATCAAGTCTCACATCTGTAAAGTCATACAAGGCACTACAACTTCCTTGGGAAATGTTTAGGAGGTCAAAATCTGAAAAAGTGTAGTACCATCTTTATTGCCAGGACACTGAGTCCTAGTGTCATTAATCTGACAAATGAGTCAGCCTTCTACTACTATTTCTTTTTCAATTTTTGTGTTTATAAAATATCACAGAAAGACTTGACAAGAATCCAAAATACTTGACAGCAGGAAGCATACATACATGTTCTCGTTGTTTTTTTTTAAAGGGCTTTTTTTTACATTTTATGATTGGAAACTCCCTAGTATTAAGCCCTATCTAAAATAGCCTGTGATCATTAAGAGTTCTTTGCTCTTAATTAGTTTTCTAGAAGGTGCCATTGTTGATTTGCTCTTCATGAAATAATTTCAGGTATGAAATTATTTGGCTGGTGGCTGCTAAGAGACCATGGAGGTGTTTCACAAACTTTTCCATCTGATTCAGAAAATTCTGTTTATAGGGCTTGCCTTGAAACAACAAAATACTTAAAATTCAAAACTCATGTGCTTCTGAATGGGTTTGGGAATTCATTTTATTGTCTTTTATTCTTGTTGTTAAAGCAATCCAGGAATTGAAAAACACATTAGCCTAACCCTGGGGAAATGCATGGATATGCTAAAGGCTGGAGGAAAGCTGAAGGCTGGAGAGATAATGAATTCACTGAAGAGTTCGCTTTTTCAATTCTATCTCAAAAGTTATTTTGAACCATGAGAAAATAACCCTTCCCATTGGTCCAGCTCACTGATCAAGCTGGCCAACAGACCTGTTCATGTGCAAACCTCTCATCAAACTTCTGCTATGTGCTTTGAAACAGAGCAAAAGGGCCCTCGAAACAATGGTTTAATATTATTTTATCTGTGCTGGCTGTCACACAGGTGGGAACAAAGGAAAAGTGAGGCACTGATGGTCTGGAGCGTTTTTTCAAGACTGTTGTGGTTGTGACACCAAGAACTTGATCATTAATTTTTAACACTGCACAGAAGTGGGAGTCATAGTAGTCGTTCAAGGGGCCTGACAGTGCATGTTAGAGTCAGAAAATTGGTCATGACCCTTCTTTCCATGTGTTGGATATCACTGAAGACAAAATTAAATGAGGGGAAAAAATTAAAAAAAAAAACCATCAAGAAACTTAGAAACCCAATTTCTGTTTGATTATGTAAGGTACCAAACTTGAATTTCTTTGGCATTTAATGTAGTTTCTTAATTTTAGTACATGACTTGGTTATTTGTCCCTAATGATACTTTCCAGTCATATTTTTCTGTGTAAACATCAGTTTTTACTGTAGAAGATATACCAGAAGTTTGGATTCTACTAGAATGCATCTTTTATACTCTTTTTCAGCTCAAAGCACAGCAGCATCACAAAAAGCAACTAAAGCCCAATTAAAGCCTGTTATGAAGTGACCTGTGTTTAGGGTCATTTATTCTGAACCAGAAGATATATCTTTGATTTCAAGTCAGCTTGAGGCTTCCCAAAATTGTGGTGAAACAGCACCCACAGTAAAAATTTAAAGCATTCTTTCTGACTTCCTACTTGCATGTTTATTCTAAATATCTACATATGTTGGAAAAAAAATGATTATGTTCTAAAAAAGGTGTTTTGTCCACATGATTAAAAAGCGTTGGATTCTGAAATTAGGTTTACATAATTTGATGGAGTCATATCTGAGGCAAATTAACTGACTAAGCTTTATAATGTGTTCTACCCAACTAGACATTTGGGGTTTTTTTACTGCCTTTAATTTAATAAACCATCACCTGAAATCAATAAATATTTATAAAGATGGTGTTCAGGAAACATGGAATAGCATTGGCTTGACATGAATTGAAATAGCCTTTTTTTTAATAAAACCACAGGATTTTATTTAATACCTATGTAAAATCTGTTAATGGAACAAATAACTTTCTGTTTTGCAGTTCATCCAGATTTATATGGCTCTTTTCTGGCTTGTTTCACAAAATAATCTTTTCTACTTTGTGACTTTCTTTCCAATCCCTGTGTTAGTAAGCACTATTTATTTTAAAGCTCCAAGCATTCAACTGCAAAGTAATTTGATTTGGTGAGGATATGTTTTCCTTTAATTTCATCACCAGTTTCTGCTTGTGATAAAAATCAGCCCAGCATTTCCAGGAATAAAGTTTTGCAGATATCTGGTGAAATTGTATCTCAGAAAAATCAAGGGAAAAATCACTTCAAAATTAAATTAGAAGGGAATTTAATGTATTCTTCTCTGTGAGGGTGGTGAGACCCTGGCACAGGGTGCTCAGAGAAGCTGGGGCTGCCCCTGAATCACTGGAAATATCCAAGGCCAGGTTGGACAGGGCTTGGAGCAACCTGGGAAGTAGAAGGTGTCCCTGCCATGGCAGGGGTGGGATGAGATGAGCTTTAAGGTCCCTTCCAACCCAAACCAGTCTGTGATCCAGTTTTCACCCACCAAGCCCTGATTTCCCTTTTTGTGGTGGATTACAGAGCAGTGGAGGAACAGATGTGGTTCAGTTCCCTTTCCCTCTCTTCACAGGCATTGATTACTGCCCATTAGGGATGGCAGGATATGCTGGAACAGATCTAGCTGTGTTTCTTCTGCCAGATACTTCCCATAAGGATGTGTGAGGTCCTCATCTAAGGGAGCCTTGTGCTATAGAATTCTTTAGGTCTGTGTGACACAGTAAAAAAGGGCAATGCTCCAAGGTTGCAGTTCCTTTTTTCGCCAAGGAGTTTTTCTACTGTATTTTTCCTAACCTCAGATGATCCTGCCATCACAGAAATCTTTCCCAATACAAAAGACTGTGCCTTTATACCTCCTTTCTAGAGACCCTTGTGTTGTCTTGATTTTTTTTAACCCTTCTTCAAACCCTTAAACTCTTCAAATATCACCTTGGTTCCTCTGTCCTACTTGAAGCATATCTGGATCTCAAGACTCTTCTTTTTTTCAGTCAGGAAGAAAAAATTTAGTATTCCTGGCTTGTTTCAGCTGCAGTAAATGACCAGTTAAGATTTAGTGACCAGCTATTTCCACTGGTTTGACAGTAACTTAGCACAGCCATTGTCTGCAGTATTTGGCACATACTCTGTAGATGTATCCAGGACTGCAATAAACCCTTATTAACAGCCTCAGAAGACTGATCAGTATTCATTAATGTGCATTCAGAACACTCAATTCATCATGGTGGGGCAGAAATGCAAATTTCCTCCCCTGTTCTATGGCATGTGCTTGGGTGAATATATCTCGAGATTCTTCCAGAACAGCAGCCATTCTCATTCTCTTGTAAAACTTGTCACAGCTTTACATCTGCAGTGACTTGGAGATGTAAGGCCTGTAGAAAAATACACTCTGCACTTTGCTGTGGAGGACAGAGTAGAAGAGGTTGGGAGAATTGGGTTTTGTTTGCCTTAGCAACTGAAGACTAACAAGAGATCATGTTGCTGTCCTCAGCTGCCTGGAAGGAGAATATGGAGCCAGACTCTTGGATGAGCACAGGGAAAATACAAGGGGCAACAGATATCAATTGAAATGTAGGAAATTTCAATTAAATATGAGAAAAAGCTGTTTCTTCATCGCAGCCTATAAATATATTTGTGCTTTGAGATATTTCAAAGCTTGATTGGACAAGTGCTTGTGCAGCATTTGGACTTGCTTGCAAGGGAGTTGATTCCGTGATCAACTTTATGTGAATCCTGTGTCATTGCTTCCTCTGCGTGGCCTTTCTGTGTTGGAAAGTATCATATAATTTCAATTTATCATGCCAATTTTATCATTATATCATCTTGAAAAAGGAACCACCTCTGTGGCTGCTGTTGTGGAGAGTGCTGAGTCTACCTCACCTTTAGTGGGCCAGCACATAATGGGGTATATTTACTTCATGCAGAATATTACTTATAAATCTAAATGTAAAATATAATCTGTTTGTATTTCCCATTAATGTGTGATTTAGTGAAGATGAATTAATCTATTAATGGCAAAGCAACTTTATAGAATTTTGATTTCTCTCCAAGTCTTTTGAAAGAGTCCTAATTTTAACTTATTGCTCCAGCCTTCTAAAGAACCAACCAGTAAAATAGTTTTTTGACCTTTTCATTTTCCTGGTTAGTGTTACGCCAAAATGCTTTGCAGAATATTTAAATCAAATACAAAAACTTGTGTTAAGATTAATAATTTACAATTTCCAGTGCTCTAAGTAGCATTATGTTAACAAACATTGAAATGCTAATTACAAGAATAAATTCGATGACCTTAAATGTATATTTCAGTGAATTAAATGTAGGGTTTTTTTTCAGAATTATAAAGCATGGGACAAAAAGAGTGGACAATAAATAACAATACACAAAAACCACACGGCAACTTTAAAGAAATTAATAGGCTTTAGGCACAGAAGAGATAAATATCATCTGTTGCTTTGCAGCTTAGGAGACTTCAAATTCCACCTACCGACTCTCGCATAAAACCTAAAACTAGTTGTTCAAATAAGACATAAATATGTTAAAATGAAACAATAATTTCTTTTCAAAGTCTGTTGAAGCATTATTTCAAAGCCCCATGTGACAAAAAATCAGCCATATCCCCAGGCAGATCCTTTCAGTGGTTAATTATTTTCACATAAAATTGTGGAGGGTTGCTTTATGCTTGGATGTTTGTAGCTCTCCAGGAAAACAATGCAGGGCTTGTCGTGGGCACTTGTCCCACCATGGAAAATGGAGTAATTCTGTCTCACTGCCTTGTGCTGCAGAGCCCCATCATTCAGGCTCTCACGTGGGAAGGGGGGATCAAGGTTTAATATTCTCCTCATGCTGAGAGTGTATTGTTCATATAGTGAATCACATTTTATTTTAGGGCACTCGCAGCCTTCCCAGTCAATGCCATTTATTAAGCCAGTGTGAGAGAACAAGGGAAAATAACTCCATAAATTAGGGATTAGGAGCTAATGTAGAGTGCCAGGATTTGAGACCTAATTCCACTGAATATGTAAGCACCACGAGAGTAAGTGGAACACTGTCAGTGGGATAACTCCAGAGAGAGGCACAATCACATATTGCAGGTTAACTTGTGAGTAATGCGAGATCTGTGATTGAATCTCCACAGGCAGAGAAGAAAATTGAATTTCCTTGCCCTATCTCTTCTTTGAGTGCCTAAAACAGTGGATTATTGACTAAAAAATGGGTGATGTTCCTTCCTTACATGTGTCCAGTTGGTGTCCCCAGAATTTAAGCCAGGTCTAGATTGCAAATTTTACTCACAACTCATTGTTTTCTTTTTGCAGGTGATGAAAGAAAGCAAGAGCTATTTTTCATCTTTCTCTGTTGAAATGTGGAAACTCTCAACAAGAAGCTGAAATTACGGTAAATGCAACTCTTCAGCTGAAATTTAGGCCAGGTTTGATAAAGAGTATTAAAAAGCCATGTAAGGGAGATAAAAAGCTGATGATAACATGGCCTGGAATGACTCTCTGCTATATTATTAGTCAAGTGAGACATAGCAGATTTCAATGTGACTCCATGCTTTTTTTTTTCCCTCTCCTTGATTTAATTTTAGCACAATCCATTCAATTCCAATTTCATATGAGTGTGAGGCAGAAGCTTTCTTTGCCGAGTCTTGAAAGTGCAGATGTATTAACTGTTGCTAAATTAATAAAGACCTCAAATCTCATATACAAATTGTGCTAATAATTTAATAGAAATCCTGTAAAAATTGAGTATATATTTCTAAATTATATATGACAAATATATGACACCTGTTTTTAATATATTTTTCTATTTTTCAACATCTATTTTAACTGTAAAATTTTTATCTGAGTTGCACAGCTTCTATTTACCAATCTCTCTTTTCTCATTAGCATGAACCTACATTAGAAGTTCAATATATATTCTTTTATTGTAAAATAAAATATGCTTCCAAGAGAATTCGTATGTCCTATGGGACATGGGGAATATTTCTTTAATGGGCTGGAGCAAGAAGAAGTAGTGAGAATAAATAACACAATCTGCTTTGCCTTGCTGTTGTTTAAGCTGTTCCAAACTTAACAGAAGTATTCTGGACCAAGCTTCCAGCAGGGCACTGTGCATGGAATTCATAAACAAGAAGGATTTCAAAGCTGCAGAGAAGCAAAGTAGCATATCTGTGAGATGTCAAGATATGTCAGATACTGGAGTAACTCAAATTTTAACTTAAAATATATTGATGCACACATAAATACAGTTCTCTCTCTATGTATAGATGCATACATATATATATATATATTATATATATAGTGATGCCCAACTGAATGGAATAAGACAGATTATCTCTCTCACCCTGACTACTCTGTAGAATATGCTGATGGGAATTGTAGCTCTGCTCTAGAATTCTGAAAGGTTTTTTTTTAAAAAAAAAGAACATTACACTTGGGGGTTTTTAGAGTACATTTTCAAGAGACTTACTACACTCTGGAAGAGGCCAGTTATTTTTTCTCAATAAGATCCTGATATCATCAGTAAAACACAGACAACAAGACACAGCTTATTGTACAATGAAAAAATGAAAATGTGGACTTCTCTTCAGGAAAAAAAAAAACAAAAAAACAAAAACGAAACAAAAACAAAAACAAAAAACAAAACAAAACAAAAAAAAACAAAAAAAACAAAACAAAAAAAAAAACCAAACCAAAACCAAACCACCAAACTTTGGTTTCCATGTGATTTAAACCACTTACAGTCTTCTCCCAGTACCAAATATAATACCAGCGTTTTTTTCCTCTGACCTTTTCACTGATGTGTAGTGACATTATCAATTTGACATATCAAGGAAGGATAATTAGAAAATTAAGTGGATTTTTTACAAGTAGAAACAATCTTAAATTAATTTAGCCAACACAAGAGAGCTTTTTTCAGAACTGCAGTGACAGAGACTGACAGGGAAGTATCCTGCCTTGAGTGACGACCCAAACATAACATGTTTTCACATGAAAGGAGATAGGCAATTAGTTTCAGTGCTTCTGAATAATTATCAACCATGAGAGAAATGGGAAAAATACAAACAGATTTCTTCTGTTGAATTCCTAGGATGTTAGGTCTATCATATTCTCCTCCTATTTGCAAAACAGTAACCATATTCTTCTACACAGATGGAAGAGTTAATGTGATACATTTAAAAAAAAAAAAGCCAAAAAAAAAACCCCCAACAAAATCAGAACTTTCCCCAAAGAGTTTGGGCAAAAGCTTCAGTGAACTTGCACCAGCACATCCATTCTGCTTAAACATCCAGTGAGAAGGATTTCACATTTTGGAGGACTGAGAAGTTCTGTCACCTTCCACAAGAAGGTTTTATCTACTGGAAAACCACACAGAAGTTGGGTGAAATAGACCCTCTGCCTCCTATTGTGTTCTAAGCTTTGCTTGAGAGAGACTTAGGGCAAATCACTACAGAGAGATAAAAGAACTTTACACTGGTACACCCTACCTACACCAAGGTGATATCAAAGCAGTGCTGACTCTCATTCTGTGTAACTGGGAAATCATGGAATGGTTTGGTCTGGAAGGGACCTTAAAGCTCATCCTGTTCCATACAAGAGTATGGAGGTAACAAATAACTTATATCCTAGTGATGCTGACATCAAATTCTTTTGGCACTTTTTGTGTGGATTGATGTTACCTTGCTTTACAGAAAAAAAAAAGGTTTTATGAAATCTATCATTTTTCACAGAAATTTGATGATTTCTTTGTGCATGAAAACCTACTTCTGCATAGGAGTAATGCTATTAAATAAAACCTGATTTTCAGAACTGCAGATCATGGACAGCTCCTACTGGAGATCAGGTGGAACTACTGATCCCCATCAGCTCCACAAACCCCAGAATCACAGAATGGTTTGGGTTGGAAGGGACCTTTAAGGATCGCCCCATTCCACCCCCTGCCCTGTGCAGGGACACTTTCCACTGTCCCAGGGTTCTCCAAGCCTTGTTCAGCCTGGCCTTGGACACTGCCAGGGATCCAGGGGCAGCCACAGCTTCTCTGGGCACCCTGTGCCAGGGCCTCCCCACCCTGACAGGGAACAATTCCTTCCCAATGTCCCATCCAACCCCCCTGTCTTTCAATTTGAACCCATTTTCCCTTTTCTTATCACTACAGTGAACAGGTATTTGCAGACAAAATGTGGGAACCACAGGTGGATTAATTTCCTCTTTTTTCCCCTTCATAATCCTTTTTTCTTGATGCAGTATGCCGTGATCCAAGTTATTTAGTCCAGTCAATTGACATCTGATTTACATTTAGTAAAGTTTATTACAAGTAATTACTTCAAATATATTTTATTTCAGTATGAATATACTCTCATTTTTTCACAACATACCCATCTTATTCAATTTATATAAAAAATGCTGAAATTAATATAATTCAAAATAAAAATACTTTATCTGATCAATAAATCAAATTTAACTGCAACTCAAAATACTCTTTTCTGTTTTGTTGATAATAATATTGCACCAATGTCTCAATTATTTTCTCTACAGAATCTCTCTTTGTAGATTCCTGCATGGAAAATAATTTTGTTAAAAAGTTAAACAGCACAAAGCAACACTAGACTGTCATAGTGAAGAAAGCCATGATTGTCATGAACTGTTACAACATTTAAGATTTTAAAAAAATAGCATGAGGTTTTGGTTTGTTTTTTTTTTGCTTCGTTCAAAACTTGTTGCTTGTCTAATTTTTAAAAATTTTGAAATGCATGTTTAAATATTAGCGAAACTGAGTTTCTTAATACATTAAACATCTAATAATTAAAATATCTAACAACTTAAAATAATGTCCAAATAAAGGTTATTTTTCATTTCCACATTTCATTCCCTGATGTTATTAGTTGTCACTTACCTGTGAATCAAACACACCTAAGCAATACAAACCCTCAGCCTCTCCACGAGTTTCCTATTCTGGTGCATTCCACTTTTATATCTGGGCTCTTTATGAGGAGATGGGTTGATTTACTCAGGCATTTGTCTTCAGCTGTGCATAGTTTTCAGAAAATCCTGCCGCCTTTTAAATTCTCTGTTGAATTTCTCCTTATCATGCCTTTTTGTGTTACATAAGATATAAACGGCAGATGTTGCATTGTCTCTCTCACAGTGGCTAAGCACACAGCTCAATGCCACCATATAACTCCAACCTATAAAGTACTTAATGATTTCCAAGTTGAGACAGAAATTACCATTTTTTGGTTTGTGTCTAGTGACATCAAGGCTATATGACTATGAAAAGTAATATCACCCTACTGATAGATATACCATTTGTATTTCTTAGTTCAGAGACCTATGGAAAGAAAAATAAAGTTGTTAAAACTCTGGGGGAATAATTTATCCTGTTGATTCATCAGCCAGAAGTGCTGAAGAGCTGAATTATTTGATCCAGTATGCCTTACATCAATGTTGAATGGAAACCTCTTCTGTTCATCTTCTCCTGGGTTTCAGAATGGGCACATGGCTTTCAACACAAGATGCCTCATAAATAAGGGATCTCAGTTATCACAGTCTCCCAGGCATGTCACACCACCTGCCTCATCCTGTTGAAGCATCCCAAACCATGGTATGTTCAAAGAACATCCACTCCCAGTCAAAACTTCAAATGGAAAGGTAGCTAGAATTGATTGTCCCAGTGCTGCTTCATTTTTCCATGAGGCAGTTTTGTCTCTCTCGTTATTTGGCACAACCCTTGAAGAAGAAAATCCCAAAGAGGTTCATTACACCATGATCATGCCAAAAACTCCTCCACCTGCCTTTCTTACCTGACAGAAATTCTTGGTAGATGTAGGCAATATTGGCTAATGCCTTAGAAATCAGCAATTTGATTCCCTGGTTTTCACGGACTCTTTGTATTACCAGGCTGTTAAAAATCTCACAGGTTTCTTTTGCTTCCTGCTGGGGGAGCTGGGATTGTGCAGCCTGAATAAAAGGAGGCTCACAGGAGACATTATTGCTCTTTATAATTCCCTGAAAGGACGTTGTAGCCAGGTAGGGGTCAGGCTTTTCTCCCAGGTAACAAGAAGAAATGGCTTCAAACCACTCCAGGAGAGCTTTGAATTGGATATTGGGGGAAAAGTCCTCACAGAAATGCTTGTCAAGAACTGGAAAAGGTTTCCCAGGGAAGCAATGGAGTCACCACCCCTGAGGGATTTGAAAGCCATGTGGATGTGGCACTTGGGGACATGGGTCAGTGGTGGCCTTGGCAGTGCTGGGGGAATGGTTGGAATCAATGATCTTAGAGCAGACTTTTCCAGCCTCAGGGACTCTGTGGTTCTCTGGTTCTGAGGCATCGCTCAAACACGAATGCCAAATGCAGTGATAAATCACTGGTGGAGCAGGCCACCAGTCTGTATGCATTGGATGAATATGAACATTTTGGTTAAATTTGGTGCATTTTATGTAGGTACCTTCTTTGTTTGCAAATGTCTTTAAACAGCTGATTTTTTAATTTTTTTTTGAACTTTTCTTTGAACCCTTAAACTCTTCAAATATCACCTTGGTTCCTCTGTCCTACTTGAAGCATATCTGGATCTCAAGACTCTTCTTTTTTTCAGTCAGGAAGAAAAAAATTCAGTATTCCTGGCTTGGCAGTAAATGACCAGTTAAGATTTTTTTCCATTTTTTTTCCATTTTTCCAATTTAAGAATTTTCCACTTAAGATCTTGCTCCATACATCATCTGCAAGGAGGGAGAAGAAGGCAGGGCTCCTCATTCTGTGTGAGCAGCTCTTAAGAAGGCCCCTCTCTCCACCAACAGTGCTCAGCAGCAAATTCCAAACTGGACAGGACGGAGTTAAGGTGGGAAAGTTGCACAGAACCTAAAAAGGCAACAAAAAAGCTGCAGAAAATGGCTTGACCGAAATGCCTGAGAGATGAGGCAGAAACCGTTCAGCAAATTGGAAATTGTGAGTCATTAATGATGCATATTGTTCAATTTACAAATTAAATTAATTGTGTTAAAAGTTCATGGTTGTGAGTCAAGCAATTTTTCAGAGTATGCACATATTTCGAACCATTAAGGAATTTCTGTGGATGGAAAGTGAGCTGCTTTTGATGATTATGTCTCTTTCTTAAGAACCCTAAATTAAATTTTTAAAATGTCAGGCAAATTACCCATGTGAGCATTTCTGAGGCACAAAACCCTTTTAAGGATGTTATTTCTTCCTCTGGTAAGACCCACTATGCCTGAGCATACACCACATGCTGCAGCATCTGGCCTTTTAAGCATTAAAAACTTCTGAAACTTCTCAGAGGCTAATGTCATTATAAGGTGTATTTTTAAATTAATCCAATAAATTAAACAAGAGCTTATTAAATTCAAGTTACATTTATGGTTTTTTTCTGTACAATAGCTATGAAAGAAAGAAGAAAACACTGCTTTTGTTCCCTGTTTATTAATTCTTGCACTGCAATTGTTTAGATGGCAAGTATGTAGCTTACTCTTTCAGATTTCTTTTTCTAGACATTAATTTGAGAGGCTATTATTATTATTTTAATGACTTTTTGTTTTTTTTTTAAGAATACTACAAAAGGAATTTATTCTTTGAACATTTTATTATTTTTCTTATGTATTTACATTTTCTGCATGCAGAAAATAAAATACACAATATAAGGTCTTACCTAAGAAGAATATGATTGGTGATCTGGTTTTGTATTACATTTCACTCTGTGATCCTGACTGCATTAGGTGATGTGGTAATCTCAGTTTAGAAGGCAGATTTTCATCTGGAAGCTGAAGAAAGCTTTTTCTCCAAGTTCATAGTCTTATTTCTGCTTCTGTCAGGGGAATTTGTGAAATTTCTGGAAGTACTCAGACCAAAATTCAGCTTCAAGCTGAGGAATTTTGCAGTTCCATGATTGAGTGTCCTTGACAAAGTTCCCTTACCAAGACACAGCACACAGGTCACCCCAGCTGGTGTTTCTCTGTAATCCCCAGGAAATACTCTGGTGGAGGATTTGAAATATGGTTCTATTCCAACTTCATGATCAGCAGGCTGATGATTCCTCCTCTTCCCTGGCCGTATAAGCAGGAGACAAGGTGGAGGTTTTTATGAGTAACAGGAGTAGCATCAAGTTTCCATGCTAAAAAACAAGAGACACTGCAAACATCCCAGTGTGAAGAGTCCTAAGGCAGAGGAGAGTCCTTGCCATGGGCATGAGGTGGAATAAGAAGGACATTTATGATGAATTTTAAACACAGTGAGGATGAATTGCATTTGAAACCCATCAAAACCTTTACAAATGTGGACACTTCCATGAAGTTGGTCAAGTTTCCTCAGCCTCCAGGAAACCCTCTGGCAATGATACCCAATTTCCATGGGTTTATGGGCACTGATAGCAAGCAGAACTGATCTGAAAGTATTTTAATGCCTCTCGGTGGCTTTTCTTTTCCTTAAATACAGAATCTCTGGCAGCCCTGGGACTGTGAGCAGCGCTGGCCATGAGCTGTGAGGTGACAACATCCTGTCCCCCACCCCAAAACTGGCACTTCTCCCCTCTGCTGAGGGACTGTTATTCCAAACCAGAGATTTCTGTTTTGCAGGGGTGACTCACAGCCTAGTGGAAGGCTATAAATATTCATTCCAAACCTGCCAGAATCTGTCTGTCTCCTCAGCCTGTTTGAAATTAAAACCTGCTTGTATTGAAGGAGAGAGTCTGGGGTGGGGGATAACGAAAGCTAAACAGGAACAGATCTGATCAGCCACTGCTGCCGTGACATTCTGACATGGAAACATGAAACTAAGATGCTTCACCTTAAACATATCTGAGGCATCTTTCATGTCAAAAAAATCACAGTAGCACGTGCTAAAATATAGTGGTATGAGCTGTCAGTATGTGAATTGAGGGCTAGGGAGCTGTTTTTGATTAAGTATGACAAGCAAAAAGGACAGCTACTGAGTTAATAATCAGTTCCAAGATTAAACACACCTCTTTTTCTTAGTTTCACAGTGGATGGCATGTTCATGTTTTATAAATTACTGCTGTCTAGATCTCAGGAGGTGTGTATTTTTTTTTATTTTCACCCATGTCTGTTTGGAGTAACTTAAGGGGAAAACAAAATCTGTTCTACTTTAAAAAATGATTCATTCAAAAAGCAATAGCTACAGGTAGACTTTCTATGTGACTACTTCAAAATTGGAAATAATCACTACATTGTTTAGCTGGATGTATGTATTCTGTGAATACTATGAAAGTGACAGTGTTTTTCTTGTTGCTCTGGACATGCTCTCAATACCTTGTTTTCCCTGGATCAGCATGAAATTTTGGGATTTGGGAGCCTACACAATTATTAAAAACTGAACATACCTAGGCAAAGAAAAGCGTCACAATGGTTCAGTGAACAGCAATCTAAATTGAAGTGCTTAGTGGCATCAGGTGCCACCCCAGGAAGACAGAGGAATCCTGTCAGCTCCACTTGGAAACCTCAGACTCCCTGCAAAGTCTTCAGTGGCCCAGCCATTAAGTGGGAAATAGAATTTGGCACTAGGATTTCCCTTTAATCTTCAGGAATTTCAACCAATTGCAGAGAAAAATCCTATAAAACACCAGTGTCATATTTGCCAACTCCTCTTGGATGGGCACAGTGTCACTCAACTGGAATGAAACCTCTTTTTGGGCAGCAGAGTTGTGTGACAGCTTTATGGGATTCAGTAGCAGGATTCAAAGTTGCTGTTTGAAATGCCTGAATCCAGGAATCTGTGTGGGAGCAGTGTGTGGGCTGGGTGATTACTACATGCAGTGTCTCCTGGAAGCACTCTCAGAGGGGGTTAGAGAGCTCTTTGGATCACCCTGAAGTAGATTCTGATGTTCATTCAGTCTGAAGAGTTTCTCTTGTCAGTGGATAAGTCAGCCAGGGGCTTGATAACATTGTGGAAATATCAGCTTCAAGCATCATGTGGTATTTCCTAGACTCCCTGAGGTGTTTTCTCAGGCTCTTAGATGGGAGACGAGAAGTTATTAATGAACAAAACTGCATTGCCTTCAGGAATAAGGCCCTGTTAGAGTCCTGGAGAAGAAGAAAAATGGAATTTTTATTCTCCATTATACTTCCATCCATATGGGTGGATATGTGGAAACAATGGTTCTCAAAGCTCATAGGACCAGAATTTAGCTTCAGTGGCTTCAGCCAAAAATCTACCTTATGCCAAGTAAACCTTGGTGTGATAAAATGTGGAAAAAAAATGTCCCTTCTGATCCAGACAATTCTGTGGTTCTACTGCCCAGTTCCCCATTGTCTCTGCAAATTCCAGTGATAAAAAGTTAACCAGAAACACTCCTACTGCAATACTGCAAAACCCAGACATCATCCAAATTAATTCCCCTTGCCATTTGATCAGTGTTTTGCTTGAGGTAACAGGTTCCATAGAATTTCTCTTTGAAGTGCTGTTCAAAGCATCACAGACCTGTGAGATGCCATCCATGGTATTTTATCTTTGCATGTGATAAGGTACATTTCAGGCTGCTGCATCCTGTGTGGGTTCTATTTTATAGCATTTTATCACACACTCGACGTGTGTGTTTTGAGGTCATTTATGTAGACATTTCATCCAGCACAAAGCTTGGCCTTTGAGCAGCAGGTAAAAGTCCTCAGGGGAAATATTTCAGAGGGGAAGCTTGAACACATGTGAAAGGACAGGAATACAACAGAGCACAAATGAGGGAGGAACCTGAGAACACCACTAACCCTTCTGCTGCTGACAGCATTTATTCCACATATTTGTCTATAAGAAAGAAGAAGGAAAAAATGTTCCTTGGTTGTTTTTTTCCAGCATAGAATCATAGAAACATTAAGGCTGGAAAAGACCTCCAAGATCATCAAATAGATGACTTATATCCTGATAGGATCTCATTAGGTAACTCATTTCATTAGGGACCATTTGGGTAACTGGCAGACACAGTAACTTCTAGTCATCTCTCAAGATTCATAAAAATAAAAAAGTGTCTTTTTCTTTGCTGCCACTGATCAGGGATTTGCTCTGCCACCATAAGAAAGGTCAAGACAGCTTTACTTTTCCTCTGCAAGTCCCAGCTGCCATTGCCCCAGAAGGCCAATTTAACACTCAGTATGGAAAGCATTTTCCAAACCCCATTCTGCCCAGCTCCCAGTGGGAAAAAAGCCATAAAACTGATGTTTCAGAATCGATGGAGAAAAATGTTCACATTTTTATTCTTTGATTTTCTTGATAATCTTCTACCTCCGAAGCACAACATCTCCAGGCAGCATCTGCTGAGAATTCAGCTGAGGGAAAAACAGAATTTGACTTCTGGAAATCAATCCACAGGTGTCTGCTCTTCATCCCTGGATACACCTGAGGCCAGCAACACAAGCAGGTAAGCAAGATTGGAAACCATATTCAGATCTCTTCAAGCCCAAACTATTCCATGAATCTGTGGTAAAGATAAAGATTGAAGGAGAGAGAGTAATTTACATTAAAGATTAGGACTTTTACTGAAATGTGATCAGTTATGTTCTTATGAATGCTTCAAATAAGGTGTGCTGTACAGGTATATTTCCAAACATAGAAGTGAACTTCTGTAGAGTTAAAAAAAAATATGTATATGAAATAGTTAATGAAACATCCAGGAAATGTCTTCTTAAATTTCGATGGAATATTACATAAAGATTAGAGAAATTAATCTAACCATAGGTTTAATAAAATATATGATTAAGATCACAAGAATGGTTCCCATGAAATTATCTTGAAAGATATAATGAATTACTTTGTTATATTGCATAGAATATTAATTCCTCAGACATTATCATTTTCATGACTTTTCATAGAAATATTATCAAAAAGTCAAACAAAGCATAAAGAAGTAATCACAGCCACAAAAAAAAGACATGAAAGTCACTTTTTCATACGTAAAGCATGTCTTTTAAGAGTACACTTCTTAAACTCATATATAAATACTAAACCTGGATTTTCAAAGAGCTTTTGAAAACACTTCTCTTCAAAAGAAACTTCGTTGTCATAGGACAAAAAGAAAAGTTGTCCCATGGATTAATGAGTGATTAATGAATGGGGGAAAAGGTAGGAACTAATTAACATTTTTACAATTAAGGGAAGTTGCCAGCATATGTAATATAGAAAAGATACAGAGAGTGAGATGAGAAATGTTACTGATTATTCAAATTTACCCAAAGAAGCAAAGAGAGACTTGGCTGTAACACCAGCTGAAGGTCATGGGTCTCAGTGACAGGAAAATAAAGAATTATATTAGATGTTGAAAAGAACATTGGAGAAAAATCTCAGAATCACTTGAGATAACTCTGAGAAAATATTAATAAGCAGAAGTAAGCCAAAAAGCAAAATGATGCTGGGTTATTGGGAGTGAAATAGAAAATCAAAGAGGAAATACCTTAAAGCCACTGTGTAGCTTCTGAGAGTGGTCACATCTTGAGTCCTACCCCTGCTTACATCAAAAACCATGAAGTAAAAGTGAAAAAGGTGTAAAAAGGAAAGAAGCAAATGGCCAAATGCACCAGTGTCTATGTGAGAGATCAGAATGAGTTACAGAATCCCAAAGGGAGCAACTGAAGTTCTACAGGGAGGGATCTTACAGCATGTCCATCTTGGTCCATTACCTGCCTTACATCCATCAGGCAGGGGTTAAACTTAGATGAAAATAAGGACAAACTCCTTTTCAAATTGACAATTGAGAATTTCCCTGCTCCTCTGCATCAGTGACCCTCACCACTGAATTTCTTGATTACGCTCATTTTTGCAGTTGCAAAACTCCTATCCTCAATGGAAATTTCTGCATCAGTTTCTTGGCCAAAATCATTCCTGTTTTATTTTTACCTGAAGAACAAAACCCAAACAGATTTTAAGTATTCAACGCAAGTTATGGATCCAACATCTGGCCTTTGTGGAGCGAGTTTGCAGAGCTGTAACTTCTGCCCTCCACACAATGTTAAAAAAAAAGAACAAAACAAAACAGGATCACCTTGGAAAAAAATCTCTGCTCACCACTGTTTAGGCTTCTCTGAACCTGGAGAAAGCAGAAGGAAGGGTAATTGCTCAGCTGATGCAAAACAAGGCTCAAGGCTACAATTATTTAAACAGTGATGCCTGCTGGCCATGCCTTCAGCTACTGAGCAGAGATGCTTCCCTCCCCTGCAGCAAGTAAACTTGCAAGGACTGATATATTGTGTACAAAAATGGGTCTTTTCATTCCAAACCCAGTGGCAGCTAAGTATCTGATGAAAGAATGGGTTTATTTGGAAATCCTGCAAAGGCAGTAGAACATCTACTCATAAGAAACAAATCTGAGAGTGACATTTCAGTCATTTTCAGATTATTCCCCAATGAACAGTTTTGGTAGGTTTTTCTGAGTGGTGAGATTTAACCATCCTTTAATCATTCTTGAGGAACTTCCCTGGGTTCACTCCAGTACATCCACGTCTCCCTCGTACTGGGAAGCCCAGCATGGACACAAATCCAGGTGCACCTCCCCAGTGCTGAGTAGAGGGGAAGACTCCCCTCCCATCACCTGCTGGAATGCTCTGTCTGAAGTGAATGCATCAATTTTTAAAAGGGTTTTGTGTTATTTTTCAGGATTCTTATGAATATAGAATTTATAACCAGTTCTGATTTGTTATCTAGATGCGCATCAACAACAAAAAGCAATGTTTTCTTCAAAAGAAAGCTTCTTGTCAAATGTCTATGCTGCCAAGAAAAAGAACCTAGATCTGAAAATCTATTCTGAAATGTTTTCTTAATTTGTTACTTCTCCTTCCCCCATTCTCTTCCCAGTGAGCCTAACACATTTGTGAAAAGCGTATCTTTTCAGAAATTCAAAAGCACAATTTTCCTTCTTTGGAAGGGGAGGAAAGAAGATAAATAGCACAGCACTCAAAGTGACAATGGGAACAGTAGGAAATGAAACAGAGTAAGAGTCGACAAATGGCAACATTTGATTTTACAAACCTGAATCAAAATTACAGACAGAAAGAAAAGGCTGGAAGTTTTGTACTCTTCAGATGCTGTCATCTGTGCTTATTTTGTGTTCTGGTACCACCTCAGGGTTCTCATTGTGGACTATATAAATTCTTAATGTACACAAAATAACTTGGATGATAAAGTCCATAAATCCCCTTTAGATTTATAACTACAATCATTAATTATATTCATGATTCAGTAATTATATTCAGTGATTCAATGGCTATTGAGAGACAAAGGGCAGTTAATTCTATATCTTCATAAAATTTAAAGATAAAGAAGGTAAATGTGCTATCATGATCATCTAGACTGACCTTTCTACATTGACTGAATCACTTCACCCAGTGAGAGAATCCTAGAATGATTCCAAAGACTCGAGGTTAAATGAGAAAATATTATCTCAAAGGCCTGGATTCTATCTGAGTCTGTCAAAAAGGCTTCTAGTACAAACCACACAATTATGGGTTCCTTCTTACAAACAGGGAAATTCAGTCATTTGGAAACAAATGCCTAGGCTACATAGAAAAAAAACGTCCAAGAAGTAAATATTTTTCTAGATAACAAAATTTCTAAAGTCTAAAATTAGGTGAAGGGCATCCCTGAGAAATGGATTTTTAAAAACAGATTTTTAAAAATTAATATTTAGGTTTTGTCTTCTGTATCCATGACAGAGTAGTTGATTATCCCCTTCCACTGATTTGGGAATAATGAATTCCCAAGTGTATTGGCTCCTAAGATGAGCTGGAAGGAAAGGTTCTCCAGGATAACATGGTGTTCAAAACCATCCTGTGATCATCTGGTGACTCCACATGGGTGCACCCCAAAGCCAGCAGGTGATACCACGTCCATGGGAGGGGAAACACTCAGTGTATGAGGTTAAAATCCAGGGAGCAAGCAGCTCTGATAGATGCATGCAGCCAGCTGAGCAATAAAAGCTGCAAGTGAAGAAGCATCCACAGAACAGTTTGGGTTTCCTTCAGTAAGCAAGAGAATGGGAGAGTGGAATGACAGGAAAAGGACTCCAGCCCCTGCCATGACTCTGGCACAGCCAGATCAGGAGAAAGCTGCTATTTGACAAACAAATATTTTGAATTACCAGAAAATGTATATATATTTATTTATAATTTGACCAAGGTCCATGATTCTTTTGCTAAATGTGTGTTCTAATTAAATGACTCTTCAAGCTGAATAAATAATATGAGATTTCTTAAATTTTAAGAGTTGTAGGGTAGTGTAGCAGGACTTACAGGGTAATGTGCAGAGATGCCTTAAAATTAACCCCAAGCTCTTTCAGGAGGCATTTCTTCATTTGCAATTCAGCCTTTAATCCATGGGATTTTTTTTTCTATTATTTTTTTTTCTTATTGAATGGAATTTATATATCAATGAAAATATTAAGGAAGCCTGAAGTGAAAAAGTGGGTTTGTGTATAACCAATTCCACTGAACACCTGTGAACTGTTGAGTTTAACTGGGTTACAATTGGTGCTGTGCTTGTAGAGAGGGAGAAATCTGTGTGAGGAGATCTTAACTGATTTATTTGCCATGTATTTACAGTACAGTAAGGCTGGTTTTAGCCATGCCCTCTGCTCCCATCTCCCACTTTCAGAGCAGCAGATCAGACCAACCTGGGCAGCAGAATAAAGCACTTGGAGCAACCTGGGATAATGGAAGGTGTCCCTGCCCAGGGCAGGGGGTTGGAGCTGGATGGTCTTTGAGGTCCCCAACAAGCCAAATCATTGTGTGATTCTGCTCCTCCTTTGGGCTGGACAGCATTTGTATGGCTCAGGTCATACAATCCAGTTCTGGGCTCCTCAGCACAAGAAAAAGATTAACTTAATTTTGCAAGCATTTTTATATATAATCCTAGCACTAGAATAACCGTGTGCAAAAATCAGTGCTACACACAATGTGAGCTTTAATAGTGGTCACAAGGCTTGCTGATCTGAATGGGACACTGAGGAAATGCCAGCCAGAGGCTTTCAGTGCATGATCTACATCCAAACCTGCAGGCAGTTGACAAAGCCAGTAGGAAAGGACCATCCTGAGAGAGCGCTGGGGGAAACACTGATTGTGAGCACACATCCCAGCTTTTAAAAGCCAGACCTCTCCTGTTCCTCAGACAAAAATCTAAGTACCAATAGAATGAAATAAGAGCTATTGGATTGCAGCAGAACTGTGCATTCTGTCTCAACATTTAACCCCTTGTGCTCATAACCACGAGAGATTTCATAATGAGCTGATTGCCAATTATCCCATGGCACAGAGATGGGTTTTCTGAAACAGGCAAACCCTGTGAGACATTTAGGGAGAAAACTGACATTGATTTTGCTGTAGTTTCAGTTTCTAAAATCATCTGAGGTCTGAGGCATGTATGCAGAGCAAAACAGCAAAGTGTCTTTCAAGTACAGGAACATTGTCAAAATCTGCCAGTTTTAAAGTGAAAAATAAAGCGATCCGCTGGCAACTAGATGAAGATCTAACACAGATGAAGATCTAACACAGATTTTTAAATACAAGTGGGAGATAATAGTTATTCCTACTTTTGTTCAGAAATAAATTAAATCCTCACTTTGTCTTTGACTGTTCTTTCTGATTTGCTGCACTCTTTCCACTTTCTCTAAAATCTTAACTGCCGTTCAGTTCAGATTCCACCCTGTACTGAGATGAAATAGACACAGAACATGTTCTGGTTATGTTCTTAAGCTCAATCATCATGGGTTAAAATTCTCCATTTTTAGACTTACATCCTATCTTAATCAGGAACTTGATCTTGACAGATTTTGAACAAGCCAATCCAGAGGCAATTGGTTGTGTCTTAAACCATGTATGTTCCTAGAAATTCACTTATCCAAAGGAAAATCTGGCATCTCAGGAGGCAGGGTGATTAGAACACATCCTTTTTGAGAGGTGAAGGAAAAGCAAGGAGGGACAAAATAGTAAGGAGGTATTTTTAAATCTTAAAACTGCAAATACTGAGTTTGAAACATTTTCATTGAGTGCAATGCACCCTGTACCTTTGTACATGATGACTTCTTAGCTGAGCTCTGCCCTTTCTCCACAGAGCAAGGCATTCCATAGACAAATAAAAACCACATTCCTATTATGGAACAGAATAGCAAAATTTCTATTTATTTTGTCAGGAAGAGGAAAAAAGGTAGCTTTGCATTTGGAGATACATATTGATAGTAGAGACAGCTAAAAGTAGGAAATTAAACTACACTTCAGAGAACTAATTTAATCCAGGTGAACATGACCCTTGTCAGAGCTTCTCAGGTCTTTTTCATAAAGGGCACCAGCTCCATTTACAAGCCCAGCTCTTTAAGAGAACTCATGATAAAGCATCTTGGCTTGCTTTTCTCCCAGGATGCAGGGTACATTCATGACATTTCTTCACGCTCAGAGGAATTGAACTGAACTTCATCCCAATGGGAAGGGATTTAGTTATTACTGAAATAGATTAGTGCATAGGAGGGAATATTTGAAGAAAAAAACCACATCATTTACAAAGAAGATAACAGATCGTGACATTAATTGCTAAGCTCTGTTCTGCCTATTAAAAATTGAATGAGGGATCCTGACAGGTGATTTTGTAATGATACACATGGGATGGTTTTGTTGGTGGATTTATTTCTAACATACTCTGGATCTGGTTGGTCTCATTTGGTTTGAACCTTTGTACTGGGCAACAAGGTATCCCCAATCAGGTGACCAGATCCACCACCAGAAAATTTTATCAGCTTCCAATAACTAACTCTTTAAAAAAATTAGAAATTACTGTTAACAGCAATGCTGTCTCTGTCTCTGATCTCCAAGTTATTTTCTCTCATCCTCTATTTTGAATAAAAGGTCTTTAGAGACATGGCTAATTGAGTATGAAAGGAAAGGATTGTATTTAATAACCCAGGGAATCTTTCTCAATCCCACATTCCTTCTTCAGTGGTGCACAGAGCAGTTTTCAGCTTTATTTTATGGACCTTCTGAGAAATAGCAAATTTGAGTATTAACATGGTCATAAGGAGATTTTCCCTCTGCCCAGTCATCTACAGCATGTAAAAGCCAGATACCAATGAGTGGAGGAATATGCAGGGTAACTAATGTAAAAACTGTAGTTTTAGCAGGATTATAATGATCTCCTAAATTCTCTGTGCCCATGGTTCTTTCAGGCCTTGACCAAAATCCCATACTGGTCAAATGCAGTGCTCAGAAAGAGTGGACTTGAAATAGTAACCTTGATTTAAATTATCAAGAACTTCCACTGGAAGGAATGGAGCTCCCATCAACCTGATGCAGTTTGCCTCACTCTTCAGCAGAAGCTATTGGAGAGATTTCAATTAATATCTTGCATTTAAAATACCATGAAACTCTTAAAGGGAACAAAAAACCCAAAAGCAAACAGTTCAATAAAAGTCCACAGAGGACAAACACATGGGGAGAGTGTATTTAAAATTACAAACCTAAAAGATTCTCTGTATGGGATGCAACTCAATTATTTAGATAATAAAAGACACTGATAATATTCCTATGAAGCTATTTTGATACTAAAATATGGCACCACAAGAATTGTTTATCAGGAAGAATTTCTAAGTAATGATATGAGCGGGTGTTTGTTTTATTTCCTGTCTAAAATCCTTTTAAAGATATTGTTTTAAAGTGAAAAAGGCTGTGGAGGAGTGAAGCGAAACAATTACTTTGGAAGTTAGTTGGTAAAATATTTATATTTGTTCAATTTTCACCCCTAATTTTAAGTTGCAGAATCCCATAGGATCTCAGAATGGGTCAGGATGGAAGGGACCACAGAGACTCATCTGATCCAACCTCCCTGCCCAAGCAGGATCAGCATAAATCAGAATGTCATCCTTGTGTAAATCAGCCTTTCACAGCTGGAGGTCTCACACTGCAGGAACATGAAGCTTAAAATGATCCCACAGCCAAATTAACAATTAACAATTATTCATTTTTTGGTGCTCTTGAACTAAGAGGAATGCTCCACACAGGAATGATCATACACCAAGAATTTATACAGGCTATGGTTCATTTAATTAGAAAAAAACAAACCAAACCAAACCAAACACCAAAAATCAAAACGCAAAAAACAAAACCAAAACCAACCAACGAAACAAACAACAAAAGAAACCCCAAAACCACCCAAAGAAAAACAACAACAATGAAAACCAACCAAACAGAAAACCTGATTTTGGACTAGGACAGGGACCTCAGTTTTCCATCCAACTTCTTTCCTGCACAACCTCAGCAGAAGTTGAGCAGGGATGGCCTGTGTAGAGGAAAATCACTTTGTCAGAGTTCCTAACTTGATGAGAAGTCTCCTGCAGCTGCCCTCAGTGCAGAAGCTCCAAAAGCAGGCACGATGTTCTTGGATAAAAAAGACACAGCACTCAAAATTTTTCCTGCCCATGTTTTCTTCCTGCAGTGTTTTTGATCTTAGCAGATCATGTTCTCTCCTGACTGGAAAGAGAATATTTTACCTGAAGGTCATTCCTATGTACATGATCCTACATTGCACTGAACTAATGAAAAACACAAATTTCCCTCACCTCTACCTCATAGAAAGGGTTTGCTGAGAAAAAAAATTATGTGAATTCAGCTTTGATGTCTTATCCCCAGCCAGTTCACAAGTGCAATCCCTCAGACAAGTTGTGCTCTGCTCCCCTCAGAGCAGTACATCCCAGCAGGGATCTCCAGTGTGTTTCTGTCTGTTTGTCCCTCAGTTTCACCTTCCTGCTGCCAGTTCCCTACATTCCATGGTTGAGCCATTCCTCACTAAAACCTCCACATGAACACTTCTGCACAGCAGTGTGGAGGAAGAAACCCAGGTGTCTCAGCTCCTCTGGCACCTCACCAGCCAGGTCCATGCAGATTTCTTGTGCACATTTAAATGAAAATTTTTGCATCTGTGCCCCTCTCTGAACCCCCTCCTTCAACAGTTACTCGTGGCCAGTGTGTCCCAACCATGCCAGAGGAAGGCAAAGGACAGCTCACAGTGACCTTGACTGAGATTTACAAGATTCTCTAAAAAATGATTGGGGAGTTATCTACCGTGCAAGCACTGAAATATGTGTCCAAGCAACATCTGACGACAAAAATGCTAAATTCAACCTTTAACCACTGCATTTAGCAGATTTTGAGTTATCTGCACATACCATTGCTGGGAACATGGGTTCCATTAGAATTGCCTTCAGTGCTCGGTGGATTTCTGCACTAATAACACTCAGTATAATTTGTTCTGTCACCACCTGTAGTGTAATAATTTAATTTTGGTCCCATCCAAGCATCCATCTGCTCACAAACATCAGCTACAGCAGCCTGAAGGCTCCTCTGTAGTGTGCCAAGCTCAGGTGTGTACATGAGTGTCCTACAGCAGAGGCAAAATAACTGATGGAGAATATTTATCTCTGCTGGGGTGGGACAGTCCCAGTTCCACTCTCTGAATGATAAAACCTTGCACATGGAAAGCAACGTGGTTAAGTGACATGTAAAATCACATAAAAGGTTCTGTTGATCCAAAAGACAAACTGTTGTGTGATACCAAAAAATCCTAGCAAGAACAGTGTGCAAAACCAACAGATTTGCACAGAAAATGCTGAATTACAGTGGAAAAGTACAAGTCAGCTTCTTGCTTTGAAAGTAGAATTAAGTACAGTGTACAGGAAATGCTCTAAGGTCTCTCTACTTCTATAAGAGACTCTCCCACGGATAAGTTCTAGAGTTTGCAGTTATTATTCTCTTAGATGCACAACCAAGACAGAAAAGAAGAATAAAGAAAGAAAGGTCCCTGATACTAATAGAAAAAATGAAGGACATGCTCTGAAATTTAATTTACATTCTGCAGCAGACAAGATAAAATTAAAGCTATGAAACAAAACTGAGGAATGGAAATTCAGAGATTGAAAATTAACCTGAAAAAACCTGCTCTTTTTATTTGGTAGTAAATCCCTACCAAGCAGGAGCTTTAACTTTCTGCTAGACACATCAGAAAATATCTAAATTCACAGCTATAAGCAGACTACCATATCAGCATGCACATGATACTTGGTTTTATGTGTTTCTTATGTAAATATGTTTCAGACTTCATAAACAAAACTGTAATCTTTCCCATTTTTTTCAATAAAACCCTTTTACTTTGTGCTTTAAGCTTACACAATGTTTAAAGTGGAGTCAAGTGCATTTCACACTCACAGCACAGCGCTTCTGTAAAAACTAAGATTTCAAACAAGTCAGCATAGAAACAATCACTCCGTGTCTTACCTTCATACCTTAAGAACTGAGGTATTTCCTCCTTAAAGTGAAAGAATCAGTTTGCCCATGGCTGTTAGCAAGCAGGAAAAGGAACACAGAGGTACTGCCAGGCATGTTCTGTGTCATTTTGGCCAGGGGCAAACCCGTCATGTCTCAGTGAAGATACTCAGGGGCAAATGTAACAGGAATACAAAGGGCTCATCCTGGGCATGAAAAGTGCCACCAATTTTTGGATATTAACTGAATTGTCACTTTTTGATACATGCAGAGTTTTCACAGACACTTAGAGAGCTTAGACTTCTGAATTTTGAGCATCCTTAACCCGCTGCAAAGCTGAGCACATTTCACAATCAACTTCCCAAATGATGACATGGGTTTATGACCCTGTTTAATGGGTTTAAATTGGTGTTACCCATGGTTTATCTGTCATCTTCCACTGATGTGAGTTCAGTGCTGTGAGCTCCAGCATCAGCATTCTCTGTTCAAATCTCCCTGCATGAAGTACTGAGTGTCTGTTTAACATGTATCCTTTCTCCCTCTTCAGCAAAGCTGAACACACACACTCTCTTCCCTTGACACCACTAAAATATCTAAATGCAGGACAGATTAGGCTCTGTTAGTTTTGTATTCTCTGAATAGAAGTTGAGTTCTTTTTCTGGGCTTGTTTGTTTGTATAAAGACGCATTCTGTGCTCAAAGGAACAGTCTGTGAAATCCCAGCAAGATTTAAGAGGATTTGTGTCTCAGCTTTAAAATTGACCCCATCATCTCCATTGAATTACAGAAAGTTTCCAGACTTAGCATGTGAAAACAGGTGAAATTGTAAACAAAAAAAAAAGTGTATAATAAGCTGTTCACCTTCAAGGTTCTCTTAATGAGCAACAGCACCCTTGAATTGTTCGTGTCCTTTGACAGATGACATCCTATGACAGATGACTTGATCTCACCCAGCCTCATATGCCAAATTGCATTTAATGTGATTAATAAATCTGTTCTGTCAGGGGGGTGGTGAGTAGCTGAGGAGATGACATTCAATAGGAATAAACAGGAATTCTCAGTCTTACACAACATTTTGTTCAGGGATACAGCCTTGTTAGGAGAAATGTGTCCATCACTGATTTCAGCAGTCATCTCTCTTCCCACTTCTCTCAACCCCTGGAGCTCAGGGCAGGGACTGGGGAAATGAAGTTATGAACAGAATATTCCATTTGGAGGGCTCCTGTCCTGCTCATCTGGTCCCATGGCCTGACCAGCTCAGGGCTGACCAAAAGTTAATGTTGTCAAGGGCATTTTCCAAATGCTTTTAAAATACTGATAGGCTTGGGGCACCAATCCCAAAGTTGATGATGGGATCAAACTTGGTGCCCATTGGACCAGGATCACAACCTGGCCTCTTGTCTAATGGGGATTTCAATAATTTACTCCTAATTTACACCAGAGCAAATGATATATGAATCTGCATTTCCAAAGGGTTATTTGATGTTAGACACCTTTCAAGGTTAACATAAATCTGCATTTTCAACTCCGGGAACTTTCAATTTTTGGTGTTGCTATTAAATTATCATTTGATTCTTGAATTCAGAGAAATCATTTTGGTCAATCTCAGAATTCAAGGCTTTGCTAGGAGACATAGCTATGCTTCCTATCGATGACTTAAATAATGGGCAGTATATCTTTCCACAGTTATATTTTTCCTAACATCAAACTCCTGAGTGCATCTGAAATGAGTATTACACGTTACCCCTTGGCTGAAAATGAGGACACACAGATGCCAGTGTCTGAACAGTGCCTGTAGTCATACAGTTCCAAATGACAAATGGCCTGGGGAGCAAAACCTAAAAATCTTGTAAGTGTCCAATTAAAATATACCAAACTTTCTGAAAACTTAAATTTCTTGATTAATGTTTCCTGTTGTTAGTCTCTAAAAAAAATTCAGTGTGCAACAAACACTGGTTCCTTTTGAGAGCAGTGCTACTGTTGCAGAATTTTCAGATTCCTGCTGCAATCTCTTTGAAAGCAGAATTGAAGCATTTGGTGGGTCTGTGCCACAGATTCAGAAAAAGCTGAATTATTTGTGCCAAATGGCACAGCTGAGAGCCAAGTGCCTTTCCATGCCACTCAGACCTGAGTGCTGCATTAACTAAGGGAAGTACAGTGACAGGACACTGCAGACTACAGAGAGAAATCATGACAGAAAATAATACATGAAACTTAAAAAATTTGTTTCTGACAATGGTCAGGAATGCACTTTAGGAAGCAATTTTTCAGATAAAAGAACAAGTAGTTTTTCTCCTTCTCATATCTTTGATCGTGTGATATTCTGCCATTCAGAAAAACATGTATGATTTTTTTTTCTTAAGTTATTAATGTATGTATAATGTCAATCCTCATTAAGATTTCCTTTTGTTTCCTTCATTGTTTTCAAGCAGAACAGGGACACCCAGAATTATTATATATAAAAGGACAAAAAGCACCTGGGCAAACAACACACATCCCCTTTCTTTGCAACTAGCCTCTTACATATCCTATTCCTTATCATACATGACCTTGTTTTTTCAATTTACTACTCACAAATAAAGTTAGTTTGACTTTAAATATGGTAGTTTAGCCTAGGTGCAGGAAATTACAATATTATTTTTTTTCTGTAGGGCTGGACAATTACTGTTATTATTATACTAATTCTCAGCAGTCCAGTGATAACTCTGGGAAATGGCATCTGGTATGAGAAGAATTCTGTTTTAAATATACATTATTCATGTGTGTCCCCCTTTAAAATTACCTGGCATAGAGCCAGGAAGACAAGGGTGACTAAAGAGTCATGCTTTAAGATGATATGTCATTGTAGCCCTTTGCTAGCTTGGTAATTAATGTTTTAATTAAAGAGCAGCATCAGGCAGGCCAACAGCTGCATCAGATTGAGCTGTGATTCCTAATTTTCACAATTTGGGATCTTTGGTTCTGAGAGAATTGGAACATCCTCAGCTAATTACCTCTTGCTGTTCATTATTCTGCAAGTACATTATAAATATAACCTAATTTTTTAAGGTACAGTATTATACAAAAGGGAAGAGGACTGCTCAGTTCAGGTAAGACAGCTAACAATGTCCTTTAGAATAGAAAAATGCCAGATTTGTTAAAATAAACTATGAAATAACAAAGGAGAACATGACCTTAAAAAGACCTGTCTTCAGTGACATCTTGCAGTCATTTGTCTGCTAAAATGCAGACAGATATTTATTGTAGAAAGGACAATGCTGGTTCCAAATTTGTTCTGATGCTTTACCTGTAAGAGTTTTGGATCCATGTTTGTCTCCTTTATTGGGCTTCACAATTGTGTGGAAAAATAGGGTAGCTGAAACATCCTTGATTTTTCTCAATAAAATAACCATAATAATAATAATTGAGGTAAGGTATTTTCTGATACTTGCACATAACTTGATAAAACTTTATTCTTTTGCACCAACCTTTCATAATATGAAGAATTTTAGGGAGAAATCTGGAGCAGAAACCCAATATTTCAAGTCACAACTTAGCTGATGATCTGATTTAGACCGGCATGACATAAAAATGTTTTTATTGCAAGTAAGAGGTTTGGATCCTTAGAAGACATGTTGTTTTACCAGCTAAATGCAGGGATGTAATGCAATGTACTACATACACTCAGCTCAAATCTGCATGCTTTAAAAAAGCAAAACCAAGTTTGAATTTATGTCCTACATTCAATAGAGCACCTTGAAGTTCCTGGAGCCTGTCAGTTTAACCCTTCAGAAATTTAAGCTTTCACTGGCATTTCTAAATAAGAAGCAACAAGGCTTGTTGGTAATGTAGGTTAAAAGCATGTTCAAAGGGATGCAAGAGAGAAAGAAAGGATTTATCTCTTTCAACATGTCAAAAAAAAATCTGACAAATCCTCTTCCCTGCCTTATCACTTACATTTTTCTACTGTGTTACCTTAGAGAAGGTGGCCAATTAGTGAAAAAAAATCACTCCAGAAAGGTGAAGTGGGAAGGGAAGACTTTCCAATTGCATTACCCAGCTATAGGGCATGGGAGTTTCTGCTCTGTGCTTAAGTTGGAATGAGAAAAATGATAACACTGAGGAGCCAAGATGAAATGGAAACCAGGGTGGGGAAAAAGAGGCTCAGAGGGGACCTTGTGGCTCTGCACAACTCCTGACAGGAGGGGACAGCCGGGGGGGTCGGGCTCTGCTCCAGGGAACAGGGACAGGAGGAGAGGGAACGGCCTCAGGCTGGGCCAGGGGAGGCTCAGGCTGGACATCAGGGAAAATTCTTCACCAAAATGGTCATCAAGCCCTGGGACAGGCTGCCTGTGGAAGTTGTGGAGTCCCCATCCCTGGAGGGCTGTAAAAGCCACATGGATGTGGCACCTGGGGACATGATTTAATGATGGCCCTTGCAGTGCTGGGAGAACAGCTGGATCTGACGATCTTAGAGGGATTTTCAAACCTAAATTATTCTATTTTTCCATAAGAAAACCTTAGATTTTGTGCTCCTACTATATTGTGTGAATTTTGAATGACTGCATGAGCAAAGTTTAGAAACGTGCCCTGTGTTCTTCCTACATTGCAAGTTAGAGAATTAGTAGGCAAATTCTTCTCACCCAGCTCTTAAATTATGCATTTGTAACTAATTTCTAATAGATGTTTATCTCAGGAGTAGCTGCATTTTATATTATCATTAAAATCTCATTGAAAAATATCTCAGGAGACTTTGGGACAGAACAGGAGATATAAATGGAATATCCTATTAATATTCCATTAAGTTAATAATATCTGTCTAAGTGAATCACAGTTGTATTTCCTGCCAGCTTTTAAATACAGATTATTTTACTTTGGTGTTTAAATTTCCATTGTGTACAGCTGTGCTAGTTTCTATGAGCTATTTTTTTTTTTTACTGTTTATCTTGTGCTCTTTTAAATGTGTTATAGATAAATTATTGAGCTGGAGGCAGAGGTATAAAAAACAGAAAATTCTAAGGCAAAATAATGAATCTGACATTGTGTCCAAAGCATAAGCACACGTCTCAGTGAACACCAGACTCTATCTGATTACACATTCACCCACTGCTGGGTGCTTGTTTATTTGCTTTGACAGTGGGTCCAGAGGAGTGCTCAATGAGCCTTAATTGCCTTAATTTTTACAGAACAGAGGGTTTTTCTGGGATTACATTTCTCATCAGCTTCCAGCCTCATCTCTTCACACTGGTCACTTCACATTTGTACAGAATATCTGCTGCTCCAGCAGAGGCTCCGCTGGGTTTGAAGAGGAGAATAATTTTAAAGGCTAATAAGAGGGGATCAAATTGTTTCCTCCTGTAAATAGAATAGAAATAAACATAGCTGTGATGGAAACTTAGAGAAGGTTGAGCTATTAATATTACCTTGTTTCCTTGTGATTTTTTAATTATTGTCAGTATTGTTTTTAATGTTAAAAACCTTCACTCTAGGTTTTCAGTGGGAACTATTCCCCTTTTTACAGATGTACAAGAAAAAATAAAATCAGCCAGAGATTTGTCGTGACCTATGGACTACATGTCTTTGATTTAGATATCCATGTAAGTCTGTAGGTATTTTTAAATATCAAAATTGGAAGAACAGTAGCCCTGGTGGATTCATTTTGGATCAGCTGTACCAGTCTTCTTGCTATGATCTCATTGCTCCCCAGGAATTTTCCTGATATCAATCTGATTGTACTAAAGTACAATCAGCTGGCCAAATTAACAAATCAAAGCCTAGAAAAGGAACAGAAATTATGATAGAAGTTCATTGCATGAGGGGACACTGAAGGTAGTGCTCTGTCTATTGTATAAATCAACACAGTAAGAGAAATGTAACATGAAAAGTCAGAAGTCCTTCTGGGAAGGGGAAAAGTAGGAACCAATTACTTCAGAAAGAAAGAGAAAATGGTAAGCAGATAGACAAATTGGGAGTGATGCCAGAACAGAAGTGTTTGAGGAAATAGTGGTTGCTCTTCTTCCTCAAGCAGCTCATCAGTTCTGTGCCGTGGGTGTTTTCATAGCCCAGCAATATCTGCATCATCCACGAATGCCACCAGGTTTTCTCTTTTTGCTTCAGTCAGTGATCTCCAGCTGGAAGCCTTGATGTTAAAAATGCAGAGTATTGTGTAGTTATGAGTCACTGAAATCAGTAAAAGCAGGCTGAGCTTCCAAAGGGAACCCAGCACCAACCTGCAGATGGTGAGAGCAGTGCAGGCAGCAGGATCTCAGCTCTCGAGCAGCACCTCCCAAGGAAAGCATGTTCCTCTGGAGTCTCTGCTCAGTTTCCAGGGAAACTAATGGCTAAACTGAGTGTGTACAGGCTGTTCTTTGAGGTGGAGACATTATTTTCATAGGTTCACAGCTCCAGCTGAAATTTCCCAGAGAACAGGTGAGCCAGAACACAAGAGCTTAGATGCTTACACTGGGATTTCAGTGGCTCATGCTGGTGCAGTTACCAGCTTTGCCAGCTCACCTGTCTCACAGCAGAATAATCTAAAGAATTTGGTGTTACCCTCTACTATCTGAGATCTTTAAAAGATCCTTACATGTGTATATATATTTTATAAAGAGAGAGAAAATTCATGCCTGAGTTTGAAGGGCACTTTAGCATTGTCAAGGACAGAGGAAATGTTTAAGGACAGCGTTACTGCCAACTATTCTTCAATTTTGTGGACAAGTAACATAAGCTCCAAAGCCAAATGTCTCTGCAGAAAGTGAACAGACATCACTCTGTTCTTCTAGAAATTTTAAGTCTTATTTGCATAACCAATATTTAAAAGAGATCATGAAGATCTCATGCAGAGTAATTTGCTGGTGTTGAAGAATACATAGGTAATTTCCCACTCAATAGGTTCTTCCAGTCACTATATTTGTCCTAAAGTCTCATCTTTATCACAGCAGTAGAATTTAAAACTTTATTTTATAGCAATTATGCCACTACACATTAGATAAAATAATTTAGAGGGCACTGCAGCAAAGTTCATCCTTTAATCATCTTTCCAAACGAGATACAACAACCATTAGGCTACACTGGCATAATAAAACAGTTTGCTTGTTAACATAAAGAAACTTCAGTTATTCTGCATGAAATTAAAGTAGTTCATTAAGGGAAATCCAAAGATATTTACCTCCTGACACACAGGAGTAGCTCATTTGCTGTGATTAGAAGAAACCTGAAGCAAGTAGGAGTTATGGCATTTAAGTCCCTGGGCAGTCAAAAATCATTAAATCCACATCCTGCATTTTGTTCCCATCACTCCTGGCACAAGTGACAGGTATAACAAAGCCCAGTTTGTGATTTGGAAGGGGATTAGGCATCTGGCAGATGCAAAAATCAGTTTGATCAAGAACAAGATGGGTTTGGAAATACTCCTGAGGAAATCTGAGACTCCTGGGGAACCTTTGCATCTCGAGACACGTTGCAGATCTTCAGTTTGGGAGACACAGGGGAGAAATGTCTTAGGGAGATGTGGTTGGGAGTTCACGTCTTGAATGCAAGAGTCAGACTTGACACTTCAATTTCCTTTATGGATTCAACCCTAAATAACTTCATTTTATGATTAAGCTGTGCTGCTCACAGGATTCTTGTTGCAAAGCAGCAAATTTGACATCACGTGCAGGTAGTAATCTACAGATGGGACCGTGTCTCCTTGTCAAAGATACTGAACACATTAATAAAAAAAAAAAGAGACACAGAGAGAGAAAATTTCACTTATAATGAAAAAGCTAATTTAGCTTCCTGCCAGAAAGGCCATAACATATGACATGAAATTAATGCCAGCAAAGAAGTAACTTCCAGTTGGTCTATGACTGATTTAGAATTAACACTGTCCTTCGGAAATAAAAAAAATGTATTCAAAAAACCCAAACCAAACAAAACCCAGTACACAGAAAACTGTGTGAACCAAAATTTTCCCCTATCTGTAGTTCTCTCTAGTCCTGCATTCAGGATTTTTTGGATATTTTTGAGAAATACGAATATTTCTGAGACCTGTGTTGTTTCTTACACTGTTTTTTGGTGCTGGTTTTGAGTTTGTTTTTTTTTGGGGGAGGGGGGGGTGCTTTTTTTTGGTTGGTTGATTGATTTTTTTTGTTTGTTTCAGGGGAGATTGTTTCTTTTCTTGTTTTTTGTGGCTACAATTTACTCTATGATATCACTGACCTTGAGTCTGTAGGCCAAAATGTAGATCAGATCAGCAGCTCTGTGCTCAGAATATCAATATGATTAAGGTTAAAACAGATCCACAAAAGCCAAAGTAGAATGAGGACTTAACTTGCCAAGGGATGCACTGTACTTGGCAACAGTCTTAATAAAAAAAATACAATATTAATCTGCTCAGAATACAAAATTATCATCAGCAACAGTCAGTGCTGAAAAGAATTACTCTGGAGCTGTGAATTTAAGCCAAAGTGACTGAAGTCTAGTTCAGATGGGAGACAGAAAGAGAGAGAAGAGATGGATATAATTTAATCACACTATAAAGTCAATATCTGTCTGCAAGAACATTTGCTGTTTACTGCAATTTCCACAGACCTCTTACAGAATTTTCCTTTTTAAATGGAGGCTTGCATAGGTTTTCTTCTGCATAAAGATTGTGAAGTAAATGCTGCAAAGCATCACAGAAGCTCTCAGGGTAGCTAAATATAAGGATATACATATGCAGAACAAGTATGAGAATTTATGTTGCTATTCTAAAAATTATGCAGGGCTAAGATTGGTGAACAGACACAGGAAAACGTTGCCACAAGAGAAAGCAGTAAAATCGGAAAATAAGGTTTTGGACTTATTACTTTTTTAATTTATGGTCCATGAAATGTATTCAAGAGTTCAAGCTCTATCTTCAGGTGGTTTGAACTGGTAAATTTCTAAGGAAAGGAAGAAATCTGTGTTGAATTCCAGGGTCTCAGGATCCTCCTCACACAGAGATGCCAAGTTTCCATCTCCACCTTGCTGCCACAGGTCACACACAGCAGGAAAAGATGACTTTCCTGAAAAAATCAGATTATACAAGGAGGTTGATCTGAGCTGACATGATTTGATTTGGGTTAGATTAATCTAGACTTCAGCTGCCAAGGACTTTTAGATAAATAGCATTTAGCCCACTTACACTGAATGGATTTTTTTTTTTTAGAGGAAGGAGTATTAATTAGAACAGCATGGAAGTGTAAGAAAGCTGCAAAGACTTAGGATTCCTGTGACAAAGGCTATGAAATATTTCTGCTTTCAGAGATTAGAGTTTCTGTGTCCAGAATGGGATGTGTGCTCCTGTGATCTGCTTAGCTGCTCTACTCATCTGGGGCACATCTGCTGAGGAAAAAAATGTCTAAAGCACCAAGGAGAAAACAAAATAGCCTGGCCTGCTTCAAAAGGACTGTGAGGATGAAAAGTTTGAAATTATTCCAAATACCATTGCTGGCCTGAGGCTGAGCAAAACCTTAATCCAAGACAGGAGAAGCATTGTGACAAGTGAACATTGCAGTGCGCTGCACGGGTGACATCAGTTCCGTGCTGTCAGCAGTCAGATGAGCTCCTTCCACGAGTGTTTCCATCTGTGTGCCCTCTCTGAGGTTTTTTTTGGTTTGGACATGTCATTACTCATGTTTCTTGTTAGAGCTGGTTGTTCCATAAGTAGCAGAATGTTTGGGTAGATTGTCTCTAAATTAAAGCTGTGGCATAACCAGAATTCTGGTTTGTGAAAGCTCAGTGAACAGCCCATAAAAAAAATGTCATAAAATGTTGGGTGGCTAATGAATGTTCTCTGGGATTCCGGATGTTTTATTAAAGCACTGTTCCAATAGCTGGAAATTTCTGCAAAAATGAGGGCATTGACACTCATTGACATGTGTTTCCCAAATGTCAAGAGTTTGGTTTAAGGTACAAGAGCTCCCTGTGGGAAATCACTGAAGACAGGAGACTCAAGGACAGGCACCCACCCTAAGTGTGTGTGATAGGTGAGCAGGTGTGGGGGTGTGAAAATGTCCAGTAGAACTGGCAAACTTCTTTATAGATAGTTTTAAATCCTACCTAATACCTGGGCTTGGACATAGAGCCTGGATCACTCACACTAAAATGATGCCACTTAACCAAGCTGAGGTAATGCTGTGTATAAAGAAGCTTGACATCTATAAAAAAGTAAAATATTTCTTTTGAAATAAGAAATCCTGGAATCTATATTTAGACAGGCAGAAGAAAAACCCTTTCCACCACAAATTATTCTGTGAGCCGAAGAGTTAAGTCTCACTCTTTACTGTCCAGGCCTTATGAATTTACACAAACAAGTGTGGTCCAGCTCTTAGGACATCTGGTTCATTTTGGGAATTTGAACAGGTCCTGCCCCACTTGTTTGCGTTGTCTCCTTTTATTCTTATAACTGTCATGAAGAAAAAATTTACTTTGTAAATTCAAGTTTTGTAGCTGCACATGCTCCTTTCCCTCTTATACTTGCTTAATAATTAATTACTCTTACCATATTCTATAAGAAGAAGGGAAGACTTCAATCCCATTTGAATTATTCAACAGCATAATTCTAGCAACCAGTTCCTAAAATACTGGCTTATTTCCTCTTAGTTTTAACTTTGTAGATACATGTCTATCTATCCAAACACACACAAAAATTATTTATATATATATATGTATATGCATATATACATATAGGTGTGTGTGATTGTGTGCATATATAAAAATATAGACAATATATATTGATAAAAAATCTTGGGTAAGAAATACATAATAGTATTTCCTTTCCATAATCTTATTTTCAGTAGGTTGTCCCATTCACACTCATTCTCCTTTCAGAACAAAACATCAGCTGTAACATCCCATAGTTTTCTGCTCTCTAAATTGGAGTTAGGTATTCCAGTTTTTAATTGGAATTTCCATGTGAAAGAAATATTAAAAAATATATTTTCCCTTTTTTTTCTGGAGAAGAGTAAGTTTATTACAGGAAGCATACACTGCATTTCTCCCCCTCAAGAACACAGATGTGGAACTAATAGTTAAGTTTTAAAGCACAAATATCTTTAAGGCCAACAAAATTAAGTTTTTGGAAATTGCTTTTGGAATGGCTGCTGAGTTATGACAGGCTCTTTCTGAAAGCTCTGGCAGACAGCCTCACACATTTTCCTTTTAAGATTGTTTATGATTAGAGCTCTGGGTGTAAATCAAGGAAAAAAGGTGACAATTTTCATTGGCTGGAGACTGAAAATAATCAAGGTTCTCTGTGGTCCACCAAGATAAATACATAGGTAAGAAAAGTATTAAACTGCATATTTTCATTATTAACAGTGATTTGACATTTTCAAGCAATAGAAGATAAATGAAAACAGAAATATGTGGTGTTCTTCACCATAAGAATAAGGCAGGAAATAACAAAAGTTTTACAGATCTCCTGTCTGATGTGTTTATAACAGTATTCAGCTACTACCTGGTGTGCTTTTCATCAGTAAACTTCAAAGTGCTTTTCAAAGCAGATAATATTTAGGGAGATTTGGGGAAAATCCAGCTAAAACAATTTTGATCAGGTTTTGCATAAGAAGGAAAAACAAAACAACTTGATTTCCACCAGCTTCCCAAGGCATCAGGTAAGTTTTTCACAGAAAGTGCAAACTTCACCTCAGTTTTCTATGGTGCAGCACTTTGTGTTGGCACGGGCACCACAACTGCCTGAAACCTTGTCTGAGAAGGAATTTGCAACTTGTTTACTCCTTCTTTAAAACTGCTGTTGATCCAACAAGACTGTATAGAAATAGCTTTGTTTTTAATCAGCCAAGACATGGGTGCAGTTAGGGGCTTTCCAGGTTTCAGTGTTCCCTGTCATTAATGATATCTCAGTCATGAATGTAGGGAAAGGTAGGAGGCTCTGTCACAAAACTGCTCAGAGGGGATAAAGAATGGCCATGATCAGGTCTCACAGGTAAGAGTGGGATAAAACTCCTTCTTGATGAGGAAAAATCAGCTCAGTACTTGTTTGTCCAGAGAAGCTGTAGCTGCCTCATCCCTGAAGTGTCCAAGGTCAGGTTGGACAGGGCTTGGAGCAGCCTGGGATGGTGGAAGATGTCCCTGTCCAAGGCAGGAGTTGGAATGGGATGATCTTCAATGTCTCTTCCAACCCAAACCATTCCATGATTCTATGATGTTCCTGTAGCTCCCAATGCATGGACAGTTCTTGTGGCAGGTTTATCCTGCAAGTTGTGAAATATTGTTTCTTTGTTTGAAGTCTGAATATTTTGTTGTTCATGTCAAAGAATTGAAAGGTGAAAAAAAACCAAACTAAAGCTAAAGTCCTTGCCAAAGGACCTTCCCTAAGGCCCTTGCCAAAGCTTTTTCACTGACCCATGCGATAGCTGCAGAGGATTATTGCCAAGCAAAAAGGAACAACAACAAAAAAAAAACTCTTTAAGGGAAAGGTTTTCAATGCATAAAAGAGATTTTTTTTGTGTGTGTGTGTAATATGGATGCAGAATGCAGTGTTTCACGACCCCAGAGGTGGCCTCTTCTCCTAAGATATATGACAGTGTCCCTTAAACTTGTTCTGATGGAGTAAAGGAGTATATTTCTGCTGAGCCCTTGGCTGCACAGAGCTGCATTAGTGATGGTGGCTCCAGTGCTGACTCTGTGCTGCAGATAGAAACTCAACCAAAATCCCCATATTTATTTCACAGAGGTCAATGAACATCATTGCAATACATCTTTTAAGCCTGAGGGATCTGATTTTATGTTGTATCATTTTAAGTTTATGTCAATTTACTTCTCTGAAATCAGGTTGGCACTGAAATCAGTGGAGTTAGAAATGGCAGAAAGCTGGAAGAAAATAGTGGTGAGTCATGACTTTTATTTTCAGATAGAGGAGCCAAGTGTTTATGGTGATTTCACTGTGAAGCCAGAATAAAAGGGGAGATTTGGAGTGGGTTTTGATGTCTTGTCTGAACCTGTAGCTCAGCTGGCATAAATCCATGCAAACCAAACCCAAAATACAACCCATGCATGCATCCCAGCTAACAAAACCTGCTGACTTTTACATGGCTTTAGCTGCAAGGTCACTGTCATTTGACATATTTTCCCTTGTAAAGTGCTCACAAAAAATCTGCAAGTAGTCAGAGAGTTCTTGCAGGGAGGAATGCAAGAAAGAATGCAATCAGAAAAGATCTGCTGGTCTACACAGCATGTAAAAAGAGAACACATCCAAACAAAACACCCTGAAAACAAAAATAGTATTATCTTCACCTCTTTGTGATTTCACAAATTGATCAGGCAACTGCCCAACTTCAAGCCTGAACTCCTTCTGTGGATTGTTGTCTTTCTGAATCAGTGGTAAAATCCCCAGCCTGTATGCACTGAATCCATACATGTACTGGTGTGCAGCCAAGCATGGCAGCTGTCTGCAGAGCAGCCCGGGGCGCTGTCCCCATCTCAGTCCCACAGGTGGTGATTTAGGGAGGAACACCAGTGAGCACTGAGTCAATATCCCCCCAGTGAGTATTGCAGTGCTACCCCATCCCCTGGGGAGTGATGGAATTCCAAGCCCTTTTTTACCCCTCTGAAGTACAGGTGGGTCCTGGCCTCCTTCACTGCAGTGAAGGAGTGCAAGGGTTGGCATGGTGTACCACGCACCCAGCCAGTCTGTGAGCACTCAGTGTGTTCTGAACATTGTGCACTGCTTCACACCACAGCAGTGAACCTGGATCAATACAGGCAGAAGCCCTCAATGTTTTGGGGAAAAAAAAACAACCACTTTTTTTTTCACATTTCTGTGTGGAAACTCTCTTGCATTCCTTCTCCTTTCATATAGCCAAAGCACAGTGTGAATTTTAATAAAAAAAACCTTAAATTAATCTTTCCCTTCTATTTATCTACAATTAGTGACTTAGGCTTGATCTTGTCTTTGCCATCCTAAGACTGAGAAATATTTTATAAATGTATTTTTACCCTAGAACTCTTCTATATCAATTCTACTGTAATTGTTGTATAAATGCAGAAACCCAGGAGCAAACCTTTCCTGAAACTAGAGAAGACTGGGGCAGAGATCCTTAGAGAATTGGGAACTGCCAAATCACAACCTCACTGTTTTTCCCTCGGAAAAGATGCCATGCAAATTGTGGAGTCCAGCAGTACTGCCAAGGGAACAATTTGAAAGCTGTGAAGGCTGCAGGTGTGGCTGGACACCACCTGGAACAAAGAACTTGCTCATGTGAGCGAGGATTGGGGCAGCATTGGAACAGGGTGGCCCTGGAATGTCCAAGAAATGGGCAGATGTGGTGCCTGGGGACAGGGCTTAGGGGTGGACCTGGCAGTGTCAGCTCCATGGTTAGACTCAAAGATCTTAGAGATCTTTTCCTTAAAGATTCTGTGGTTTTATGAGAAATTTTTACTCATGCACTTAGTCTCATGGGAGAAAATTGCATTAAAGCAGGAGTGTTTTGGGGAACATAAATATATTGAGCTTGCAAATGTAGAACTGCATGTCCAACATCTATTTTTAAAGTACTTTCATAGTGGCAGCTTAGATTAGCAAACCCTTAAAAACCCCCACCAAAACTATGCCAGGTGCTAATTCTCTAACACAAACATACCCAGACTGCTGATCCCATCATCTACTATAGATAATTAATTTAAATGTATTGCAAAGTAAACATTTAGATCCACGTTCCCTGTGCAGCTAATCAAGAGAGAGAGGTTACAAGGGAATGCTGCAATGCAGAGAACCCAAGATTTGCTAATGTGGATTAGTAGAGTGAGCAGGATTCAAAAAGATCCTTTGGAAAGGGGAATCTGCTGTCACACAGGCAAAAAAAAAATGAAGATACAGCACTAAAGGGGAATTATTGGTAAATGAAGACCACATCTGGGGGCTGTATCTTTCAAAATTTGAACAAGAACAAAAAAAAAAAAAAGAAACAAAAAATTGTGACATATCTCTATACTGAGAAAAAGAGAAATAGCAAAAAACCAAGACAATAAGAAGGGGCCAGAAGCCTCATAGTTGAGTGGATTGTGGGGATTTTTTTACAGGAACACTCAGAACAGAACCTCTCTCTTTCAATGTCTTCCTCCTCAGGAGGAAACGAGGCAGAGAATGGCTTTCCATGGAGATGGGCTGCTAAAGATGCTGTGAAGGAAAGCAAAGTACTTGAGAATAAATTACATTGCACTTGCTGGCCTTCTTTTTTTTGTATTGTTTGTTCAAATTCTCAGATGGTTTCCTATTTTATCCCAGATCAGACAGAAATATGGAACTACACAGTTGTAAGGACCAAAAGAAAGCAGGTTTTCGTATTCTTTAAAGTGGGTTCAGTTATTCCCATCATCCATAAGAGGCTTTTGTATAATCTGTTCATGATGATCTCCCGTGTTGGAACTCCCCAGCTTGGCTGGTCAATATATCCCAGTGTATCTTAGCCCTGACAGTCCTTTTGCTCCTAATATTTAACCCAAATTTTCCTCACTATAAACTAAACAAACTGCTCTTGTCCCACCTTTCAAGGAGATGGAGAAGTGATAATTGCCTCTCTCTGCTGAATTATCCTCAGGATGGGTTCTGTAAAGCTGTGTTCTGTAAGCAACACTGGGCTGTGAATAAGTCCTGTAAATATCTAAAAGGTAATATAGACAGACCAGAGACCAGGGAAATTCTCTTTGCTTCTTTTTTTTTGCCCTACATATTTGAGGAATAATTCTATTTGCTTTTTTGGTTTGTAGGTGTTAAAACTGATATCATACAATGTGCCTCAGTCAACATGAGAAAAACCTTGTACGTGATTCTCACCTGTCTGCTCCCTTGGTTTTTATGATGTTATGACAACTTTCAATTTATTTCTCCCTCTGAGTTTATATTTTCCATCTTATCTTATGCCAAATCTCTCCTGCCCTGTTGCTGCTGGTTCCCACAGGGCTGTGAGATCTCGGAGGGTCTACAATTTCTATGTGAATATAGATTAAAATGCCAATGTGTGCATTCATCCCTAGTGCTTGGATTTCCCCTCGTTTATTTTCAAATTAAAATTTTGTTTGCTCACAGTTCCTGTAAAAGTGAGTAGAGTTGCAAATGTTGACAGAATAATGCTTTCAGTTTTGTTCCAACTCTTTTCTTCAGTTTGTTTTTGGTTTGTCTTGGTTTTTTTTGTCTGTTTGTTTGTTTGTTTATTGTTTTGCTTTATTTACCTTTCTAACTCCATCTACAGGGCTGTGAAGAATTTGATATGGCACAATCAACTCCCCCATGTAACTCAAATCACATGAGCCCTGCAATGCAAGATGTTGCTTGCAGGGCTGAGTTAGAAACAGAAATGTCAGCCTTACTCTGAAACTTGCTGGTGTACACTAAAACCTGTCCTACCTCTTCCCCTCATTACCAGGTAAATGAAATTGGGTGGGAAAATTGCAGGAATAGGCCAGAGAGAAAAAACAATTATCCAGGCTGGTGATCACAACCCCACAAAAACACAGTGTAACTCATCCCTGGGAAAAATGAAGGTACAGCAGGAGGAAATTGTCACAAATGCAGGGTCATGCTGGAGAAGCAAGATTTATCACTTGATTTGCAGGGCTGGAGTGCCATGGTCATGACATCTCCTGCTGGTTCAGGGATCAATCATTCCTGCACAGCACAGGAGAAGCTGCAGAGTCCCCAGGCCCAGAGTTGGGTATCACGGGAAATAAAGGACATTTCACTCCACCTTCAGGAATGATTTCACCAAGAAGTTTCTTTAAACAACACAACACCAATGTAGTGACAAACCTGACTGAAATTCCCTTTCAAGATTTGGAAAGACTGCTGGAATTTTTCCTCTTCCTTTTCCAACAGGAAAAACCTACACAAGCTTCTGTATGAGACTGTGCAAGTGGTTCCAGTACAGCTAGACTACCTTTCCTGTCCCAAAGCACCTGACATACTGCCAGCAAATCTTTATGACTGTATTATAAACTAATTGTTCTTTTGGCTGTGAGCAGGATGAGAAGAACATACTTTAGATGCAAATACTTTTAGTGTAATATTGAAAGTTCTCTCTCCTTTACCTGCAGTCGCAGTAAATCTCTTTAAACTACATCCAGACAGCAGGACTGGGTTTGTTACATTCCTGCTTAGCCAGGTACTCCTTTTTCAAGGAAGGTGTCAAAATAGAAGACAGCACTTGCTAGCAAAGATTGCATAACTGAATCAGAAATATTAATTCATACATCCTTAGTTAAAATGGATGGTACTGCAGGAAAGCATCTGTACTGACAGAAATCTCCTGCTCTCTGTAGCAACTGAATTAACAGGTCCTCTCACAGTGCAGTAGGAAGATCTACCTAAAACCAGAGCTGGCATGAGGGTTAAAAGAGTACAAGCTCCTGGTTTCAGTCCCAGTCGTGTTATTAACTGCAAAATCAAGCTGTGTTTTCATCTAGGTATTGGTCTGAGCTCCTCTTTGCTTACATTGCTGGGAGCATGTGAAACACAGCAGTTTCCTGATGAGAAGATCACAGAGAAGAGTAATGACAATTCCAGGAAAGAAATGCCCCTCCTGTGCTGAAAGCTGCACCAGGCCCTGACCCCTGACTGCAGCAGTACCAGGAACACTGGCTGTGCAAATGAATATTGATCTCACAAACAGCAACCAGGATGTTTAGGTTCTGTCATGATTTAGCTGCCATGCAGCGAGGAGAGGTGAGCACCAGAGAAGACAAAGAGCTTTACCAAGCAGGTGATGTTACTGCCCGATAAAACCCTTGGGATGATGTGAAGATCAATACATAACACTCAGAAGGTTTAATACACAGCTGGGCATTTCTGTGAACACTAAAGGTCAGTGCTCTTCAGTCCAGGGACAGGCACAGGCTGTGCAAACACCACCTAGGAAAAATCCAGGAGCAGGAAAACAGAGGAACTGGGGGTCAGTCCTGCCCAGTGCTCACCACACACCCAGCAGCCAGTGGCCTCCTCCCAGGGCACAAGGAGGGATGGCAGCACTGAGCAGCCCAACTCTGCTTGTTCCTCTTCCTCTGCTTCCCTGGCATCCAGGGATGCAGCAAAAGCTGAAAGGCAATACTGCTGATTTTCAGAGCCCAGCCAACCACCAGAATTAGTAACATCATTGTGAGCCCGTTATCTGCAGATACAAGAAATCTTATGGACTTAGGAGGAAGGTGAGTTTTGCTTTATTCCAGAGGGGGAATGATGCCTTGTGAAGGCTGACCTAGAACAGAGGTCAGACAGAGTTAAAGAAAAAAGTAGGGATTTATTAGAAAGCCTCAATGGATCCACCTTGGGAGCACAAGGGCCCAGCCAGGGCTACACTCAAGATGAACCAAAATGGTCACAAAATGGACCACTGGTCATGAGGTCTCACACTTTCATAAGTTTTGCTCCATTTGCATATTGGAGTTCATTGTCCAATTAAAGCCTCAGCCCATGCAGTCCCATCCTTCTTGTTTTTCTCTCTTCAGCCCACGTTGTTTGTGCTCCTGGGCCTGAGATTTGGATCATTTGTCCTCGGTCCCCAGCTGGAGCAGGAATTGTTTTGTCTCCCTGCTCTGTGCAGAGAGCTCACCATGCCCTGATATGAAGCTCAGAACTACACACTAAAGCAGCACAGAATCTGAAAAATATAAAAGCTAAACCCTGAGGCATCAGGAACATGGACAGACTTTTACAGAGCATTGAATGGACAGCCTTTCCCAGTAGCTGTTTTTCTTCCTTCAACCAAGACCAGCATCTTTTTTTTTCTCCTCCTGCATTTCTGTGAAAAGCTGAACACATTTCAGTTAATGTGGTTCATTGGTTAATTGTAAGGCCATCAGGTGAGGAGATATTTCCTTGAAAATTCCACACCAGGGATGTGGAGTTAGAATTTTGCTGGGGGATAAATAGTACATTGCATGGGTTGTGGGAGGAAAGATAAACTATTAAGGAGAATATGAAGGCCTGAATAAGTTGGAGTAGCTTAAATTGCAGACCACATGTAATCCAACTATTGTGAAGTAGGCAAAAGTACAAAATGTTTCGTTCCTCCTTTAATGTAAGGGCAAATTCACAAAAAATGAAGCAAGAAAATATGGAAAATTATGCTTCACACGAGTGCATAATGCAGTCTACTTGTTCTTGCAGCTCTTTTAAGAAATGTGGATCCAAAGAGCCTCCCTAAATTGGAGGATTGTATAGGTAAAAAATCTGACTTTAAAAATTAATTTTATAATTATATTTTACTATATTTATAATTTATAATGGACAAGAACAGGTATTCCTGACACTTGCCTAAGCTCTTTCTCTCTCTAGCTGGAACTGGAATTTAAGGACAGATTTTATTGTTTTGTTCAGCAATGTCCTCTTTTGACTTCAAACAGTGCCAAGAAATCATGAGAAAGACAAAAGGAAAAGGATTAGCCAGACTTTCCAAAATCTAGGTCTAAAAAGAAGGACAGAAATAAAGACTGCAAAGTGAATATAGAATCTTATCTCCCTCATTAATGTTGTATTTTTTTCAGTAGAAAAAATCAGAAATTATTTTAATAGGTTTGATCTAAATTGAAACAGAGTCTCAAAATTTCTAAAAATTTCTAAAAACCAAAACCAAAGAAAAACAAATCAAAGGCAAAAGAAACTTAAAATTTTCCTTAGAAAATTAAAATAAATGCAGGTGTTTGTTATTTTCAGGAAGAGGAGCAGGCACAGGCTGCCTGGTGCATGGTGGCTCTCTAACTGGCTTAGGTGGAGTTGTTTGGAGTGAAAGACTTCTCTGCATAATGTGAATTACCCAGAAACCAGACAGCACTGCCTCTGAATCATTCCCCTGCCTCATACTTCAGAAACCGATGACAACTTGAAATCCTGGGATACCTGGAATGACCTTTGAAAATTCATTCCTTACAAGTCAAACAGATGGGCCCAGAACACTTTGCTATTTTGGAAAACATTAGTTTAAATCATTGCTTCAATAAAACATTGCCTTTATTGCACATCTTCGTTTGCTCTGAATGCAGACAGCACAACGTTCCAGATCAGCTCTGCTGTAACAGGAGCCACTCTGTTTTCTCCCATGTTTTCAAATTCCAAAATAAGATGAAGAGAAGAGAAAAATTACCTAAAGCACGATGAAAGCTATTTAATGGTTTGCTAGGAGGACAGATATCTGTAGCCAGAAGAGCAAACACCAGCTGAGCTGGTTTAAAAATCAGGTTGCTCTGCAGCTTGGCACGAGTCTCACACTATCACTTACAAAAAGTCTGCCATGAAACTGGCATTTCTGGATTATTTCTATAGCACCTACAGGCATATTCATGAATGACACTTTCTTAAGGTGAAGCCTTAGCAAATATGTCCTTTGCCCAATTTAGAACTGAAGATCTGCAGAAAAGCTCTGTGCAGAATTGAAATTTCCAGCATGCTGCTTCACCCTCAGGCCTATGCCTTGCTTCTCTCCCTCCTCAAACACTCCCTAGCATCTGATGTGCAAAAGGTGAAGGGAAGCCCTATTAATCAACCACAAAGTACAGGAAAGCACCTAAGTAACTTGTTTATACAAATGATCTGCTCCACTGTAAGTGATGAGGTCGAGAGTCCCATTTGTTGTGCGGTGCCAGGCTACGGATGTGGCAGGAGGCATCAGCAACTGCAGCTCTGTCACAGCCTGCTTTCCACCCCTCCCAGGATCATCACTCCCAGGCTGTCAGAGGCATCGAATATCCCAGAGCATGTTTGATAGAGCCCTGCCTCAACCATTAATCATGCAGGGAGTTAAATTTCCTCTGTCAATATGGAAATTCTGCAAGGGCACGAATGTGTTATCAATTTTTATTGAGGGAATGACAGCAAGAAAGTGGGTCAGTGTGAGGTTGCCTTAAAGCAGTTTCTTCAAAATTAAAATTATACTGACTAGCTAAATTTCATAATGTGATTTAACTTTAAACTATTTTCCATGTCCTGTTACATACCAGGTCTCAAGAACTGACTTTTTTTTTCTAAAGCGCATCCCTTTCTAAAAGTATAATATCACTTCAGGCAGAAAAAGGAGGATTTTAAACATTATCACATGACAAGGTCATTGGCTATGGCAATAAAAAGAGATTTTCCAGGGCCTTGCAGGTTTTGGAAAACATTTTAGAAAAACAAATTTACTGACAGGGACATTTAGAAATCCCCCCAGACTATCAACAGTTTTTCAGGTTGTCAAACAGGTACAGAGACTAAAATAAAGCAATATGAAATATGTCAGGCATTGCAACTTAACATTCCTGTATTCATTAAGTGCAAGAATAAAAAAAAAAGTTATGAAAACCAACTCAAATCAGCTTCAATGATATCAAAATCCAACTTATAGAATTATGGATGATCAGTTTTAGCATAAAAAGATTTCTAAGGGAAGAGATCCCTTTGATCTATAAGACAAAAGTATAATGAGACACTATGGCTGGAAGCTGGAGTGAGATATATGCAGAACAGAAATAAGGGAAACATTTTAAGAATGAATGAAATTAACCACTGGAACATTATACCTGGGTGGACAGTGAATATTTCATCCCGACATTCTCGAATCAGTGATTTTCTACAGGAAATGTAGTCATATATTTACAAATTGTTATGAGTTTGATACAGGAATTGCCCTGGTAAGGAGGAAAATAAATGGGCAGATGTGGAATATCTGTTAGACATCTGTTCATAAATGCAATATCCTGTTACTAATCCAATTCTTTCTTTTTTTCCTTGTAGATTTTCCTCCTTAGAGTCATGAGAACAACTGCCCATGTTTTTGGTATGGGGTTTTTCCTGTTGCTCCTTACCTACAGCAACAGAAGAATTGTTAACTCTGCTGGAGATATTTCCTCACAAATGAAGGAGCTGTGGTAAGGGTTTCTTGTGGGGTTGCTGTTCCACAACACCAAAAATAGCAACTGGCATTTAGTACTGGGCATGATGATACACAGACCTTGGAGGATGTAGTTTTTGTTTCCAAGACAGAGAAACTATTTTGTAAGATGGGCTTGGGAGGCAGAGATTTGGTAAACAACATCTGCAGTAGTTAAAATTAAGGATATCATTCTAGCAGAATCACTTCAAAAAGTTGAATTTCTTCCTCAAAGAATGATATACTGGTGAAATTCTCTTCCACTCAAGATCCTCTGCCTCTCTTCCTGTTGAGCATTTGAATGATCTCAGCATGCAACATTTTCATTTGCAGCCTGTGAAGTTACACATGGAAGAAAATTCATGTATAACAAATAAAACATTTATTTTAATGTTTATTCTTCCTGACTTTCTCTCTAATTTTGCACTGGGAAACTGGCCAACACTAAAGAAATCCCACAAAAATGAAAGGACAATTTAACTGTACTTATAGTTGATTTCCCCATGTAAAAGACTGTGTATATTTACGTGAAAAAATTGAAATTGGCTTCACTCAGGTTGAGCGCCAGGCAAGACAAACAATACATCATCCTTGATTTACTTATATATCTGATCAGAAATTCACATGTCACAAAGAAAAAGAGGGTTTTAATTTTCCCTAAACATGACAGGAAACAGATGAGAACCAGACGTGGAACTGCTTATTCTGGGGAGGATTTTTTTATTTCACTTTTTTCCTTCCTTGCCCCTGTAAGCTGTTCTTGAACCAGAAGCAGCACTTGAGAGGGTCACAGGCTTGAGCTGCTTTCTCTTCACATATTTCAGTTAATGTTTCTTTGAGTGGGAAAAAACCTGAATCTGCTGATCCCAGGGTTGAGCAGGCTTAGATTGATGCCTCCACTCTTTGCTCCAGCAAGTGACCTTAATTCACATATTCCATCTATTTTAATATTTGGCATTATTTACTGCACTGACTCAGTGTAGTGCTTTTTAAATATTTATGAGAGCAGCCTTTACATACATAGCACTGATGTTTATCCTTTGCCTGGTGACAGGGAATGAGCAGAGCATGGCTTGAACAATGGGTTTGGATTATGCAGAATTTATTGCTTTTCTTTTCTATCTCTTTCATGCCACAGACAGAAGCTTTCATCTGTTATAAAGTACAATACTGTTTTCTCCACATGATATTATTGCTGCCTTACCAGATCTTTTTTTTTTTCCTAACCCACCCTGTCATTCCTGGCTTTTAATCTCCCTTTATGCAGCTATGCATCTCTTTTTTTTGTTAATGGAACACAAATATTTTACTACATTCTTGATGTCCCATGTTCTACTAATATTTTAAGAGTGTCATGCTCTATTTAAATGTCAGGATGAAGACATCTAGTGTAATCTCTTTTTCCTGTGAGTGCTTCTGACTCCTTTTTTGTCTGTATAATTCTGTCTTGCAAGGAGCCTTTTGCAAACTAATGTTCTTAAGAACACTGGAGATGAAAACAGCTCACCTATGGCATTACAGAGAAATGAAACTGGCAGTGGGTGAATGGCTGGGGAAGTGAGATATTAGAAAGAAAAAAGAAGTGATCTAACCACAGTGAAGCAGTCAGAAGCTTATAGCTGAAATGAGGGATAATGAACTAAAAATGAGTAATATGTGTTTCTTCTGAGCGAGGTGGGTTCTGGCTGGAGCTTCCAGACTGACAGTTCTGTAGGATTTGTCTGTGAGAAGGATGCTGAGACTGGAAAAGTGCAAGTTTGTCCTCACCACTGGGCATTTGACCTGCTCAAGGAAGGTTTTCTGCCTGCATTCCATCTGTCTCTTGGGGACTCAGATCTACCAGGCATTGATCAGAAATGATCAATTCATTTCATATAAAATCACCTTCAAGTTGTAATTGGTGGTGGTTATTTACATCCTGCTTCACAGGCTGGTGTCTCTGAGGTGATGCTAAACCTTTGTTGAGGTGCAAAGAAATAGAAACAAAGTGAATAGAAACAACAACAATAATAGTAATAAAAACAACAATATATTAATTTATTTAGGAGGAATTTGGGAAACAGCATCTCAGGTGATAGAAATAAATGTGGGCTATATCAGAAAATCACAATTTTAACTTTACCTATTAAGTTTGTTTGTCAGACTGGTGTGGGACATTTCAACACAATCTATTGATAATAACACCTCAAGTTGTAACATTTCACCATAAAAATGTAAAATTGCCTGAAATAACTGTCTGTGTATGGAAACCAGGAGCATGGTGAATCTGTGGCAATAATCACAAGGATACCTACATTTTACAGCCTGAAACTGTCTGTAGTTATTTCATTAAATTCCCAGAACTGTGAGTGCTGCTGCTGCTCACCGCTGCTGTGATCACTTTCCAGATCCAATTTCAAACCCCTTCCCAGTGGGAAGACAAATAATTTTTTACATGAAGTCTAAAAAAAAGCCCCAAATAATTTCCCTTGACCTGCTGGATTGCAGCTCTGCACAGTTGATTATTGTATTGGCAAAAGCATGAAAGAGACAAGCTGGAGAAACATATTTAAAACTAAAATCTTGTATTAGAAAAAGAACCATATTTGTTCCATGAAAAATGGCATAACCTTGCAATTTGTAAAAAGCCATTAAGGGAAGTACAAGCCATTGTTCATTTTTATTTGTTTTAGTTTATTTGTTTTATTCCTTCTTTCTGTTTTTGTAGGAAAGGAATCAATGTAACAACACAAATTCATTCTACATTTACATAAAATCATTCACAAACTTGATTTTTAGCCCTAGAATTAAATATATCTTGCAGTTAGGAACCAACAGAATATTATTTCTGTATGTAAATAGGTGCTGGATGAATTATTAACTAGTTTATGAGTAAAAACAATCAAAAGCAATACATTGATACTAAAAGGCCTACTCAGCAGAAATTTTTGATACTTCCATTGCTTGTAAAACTTCCATCACCATGCAGATAATTTTTGATAATTTGGGATATTAGCCATTCATTCTGCAAGTGGAGTCATTTGTTGCAGCTAAATGAACAAGCACATCTAGAAAAGAAAATAATTTTCAGGATCACAAATAAAATAAACTCAAGGTTTCCCATTTTCACTCATTCGCCTTTTGGTTTCTTTAACTTAGGGAATCCACAAACTTAATGACAAGGCTTTCTTCTAGTCTGCAATATTTGATACTTCTTTGAATATTTTTTTGCCTTGATTGTTTTGTTTGCTTGTTGACCTCCTGTAATTAAAGCCATGTAATGAAACAATCACCAAAACTCCTCACAATTTCACACTGTGTACTCCAGCTGTACCTGTCTTTGCAGACACAAACACAAGTTCAAAACTCTATTTATCCATAATCCTGTGAACATGTAAAGCATGTCAATCAGAGTGCCACAAACTTTAAACAGTTTACCTAAAAATTAAGAACGTGTTTGCCAAAAAAGTGTTAAGAATATTAAGAAAGTAAAGCCTCAGCTTCTTCTATCCAAAGCAAAGCCTATTCCATACATAACTAAGGTTTATTGACTGGAGGCACAACATTAATAGATTCTGATCTCCCTGCTGGTAGTTTGGGGTGAATCTGAAAAAAAAATTAAAAAAAAAAAGAAAAAAATATATTATAACCAGACTTAATTAGAAATTTGGGTAGAAATTATATATATTGGATAGAAATATATATAACCAGACTTAATTAGAAATTTAGGTAATTAGAAATTTAGAATATTCTAAATATTTAGAATATTTAAAGCAGTATCTGCTTTAGACAACTTGACTCTAAAACATTCTGGCAAGAGAAAAGAATGGCTGAAGCCTGAAAATTGAGCTCTTTTCTCTTTTTGGACTTTATGACTGATAAGAAGTGCCATGAACTGTACAGGAAAGCTTAGGAAACAAGGAATTTTTTATGCAAAATCTAAGCATCATCAGAAATCATCATTGCCTTGGCTGCCATAGTGAAGAGTATTACTGCAGAAGTAACTATATAAAAAACCAAATAGTTTCCCTGAAGACAAGACCCAAGCCTTTCAATTTCCCTGTCATATTAAAGATTATCATCTACTCATAAATATCCTACAGGGAAGCCAAGGGATCCCAGTCTGGTCACGTTTTATGGACATGCACCATATAGATGAAGGGGAACATTCTATATTGACAGAAGATAAAAAACAAAATGTTACCTCAGGGGTCCAAAGACAGACAAATCTACATAAGAAATGAGTCACACAGTTTAAGAAGAAGGTTAATTTAGCATTTCAAAAGTTTATCCAAGAACATGATCAGTTCCACGAACTGAAGTATCCAAGATTAGAAGGATTTTAAGTGATATTAGCAGGTTTAACCAGAAGATTTTAGGGAATTAATATAGGCATCACTGAATAAATTCTATGAGCTGTGCATTCTAGCTTTAGGGTCTGTGAATGCAACAAAAATGGCTTCATGATAGTGGATGCTTTGACAAACCAGAGCCCTGCTCTTAAAGAAAATGACCCCAAAGTTAACTGAAAGCATAAAATATTTTGTAGCTCTTGCCAAATATTTGCCTAAGAGGTGTTTGTGCTTTGGAGAGACTGCTTAGCATCTCCTCACTGTTCTGTCTTTTACAATTCATCCATAAGTACCCATAAACTATAGAAATATGGATAAATTAACCAAAAATTAATCTGAATCCATATCTGAATTCACTCAGACAGAATGAGAGGACTCTATCTTTTCATGTTTGCTTATCACTAAGCATGATTAATGAGATCAGTGAATCTGAGAAGGTTTGAAGGTCTAGTAATGCAAAAATGCAAAAACACTTGAGCCTCCTTGAACCTGCCCATAACTATCTGAGCCATAATCTGGGTTGGAAACTTGATAAACAGGCTTTCCCAGGAGAACTTCAGATCTCAGTTTCCTAATATATTTTTCAATGGCCTATTTAATATAATTNTTATATATATATATATGTACACTAACAGATCAGTGTGTTTGGACATGAAAACTTTTTCCTTCCTTCTGTTGGTACAGATGCATGACACGAAGATAAAGAAATGTCATCTAAGTCCCAAAGGACCATCTACTCTGGATTCTCAGCCTATCTTTGCTCCTGAAAGGAAGACAAATTAAGATTGCTAGCAGTGATATGAACAAAGAAAACAAAGACTCAATAGCCTTGGCCATGGAACGTGTGTGAGCCTTCAGCAACACTTTCTAGCACTCACAAAGCAGCACTTTGGCTTTGGAATCGAGTTTCAAGCTGCTTTTGTATTCTCAGGGATCCACAGGGTGGTTTCAGCCAGCCTTGAACTTTGGCTGTGCTGCCAATCTTCTCCACGGTTCATCCTGACACCATCCATCTTCCTCAGCAAAAGAGAAATTCCTTGTTCAAACTCCCTGGTTCCTCTGCTTCTTGGAATTCTTGAAGAGCGTACACAAACTCCTGTCACAGTTTTAAAAGTTTCAAGTTATTAGATGGCCCAGTCAGATTCTGATATATCACAGACCACTTAATGTCATCAAATCATCTTCTGACAGACAGAAGATGATTTTTACTCATACTCTTTTTACTCATACTCTTGAATGACTTTGAGGATTTCAGGAGACTGAGGAGTTGTCACAGTTTCTGTAGTACACTGTAATTATTTTCCATGTTAAGGATTTGTGCTTTGTTTTGAATTTATATCAATCCATTCCTAAATTTCAACAATTATGCATGATTAAATGTCCTTTAGCACTTGGCATTTTCTTCAGAGAGAGTATTTATGTACTCTAATGAAGTCAGCTCTCAATCTCCTTGTGAAAATCAAAGTATTTATCACTCTCTGGCATTTCTTATGTCTTCAAAAACCTTTATTTGTGCCTGCTGTCTGCTCATTTTTTCATCTTTTTAATATCCTTCTAAAATCACTGAGCATTCTCACTGGGTTCACAGTATTCCAATACTGGGCTCACAGATGTCACAGGAAAGCTTCTGTTAACTTTCATTTTTAATGAATTAATCCCTGCCCTGTACATCAGGAATCACAGTCCACCATTGCACAGACAGCTTGGTTTTCTTGACTGTAGAACTCCTAGATCCTTGTAGCTCCCTAAATTCCCAGCACTCATTCTGCATAACTGAGTTTTGCTCCATGGTCTCTAATCCTTCATTCAGCTGTGCTGACACATGATGTGTCTGAGAGAGCCAAAGTTACCAAGTAAAGCAAAGCTCTTTATGTGATGGGTGCATCCCTTTTTTATTCAATAGAACACAAATCCTTGGGTCATCTCCAGGCTCCACCAGGAGTAAATTCAGATCTGTCTCTGGGTGACTGATTGGCACGTTCCCCATCTCTCAGGAATATTTGCTGTCAACATCTTCCATCTCAGTGTTTTCTTTCACCTCAATCTTTCTGACTGTGAATTTAACCTAGAAGACCTCCAGGAGCTCCTCCCCAGTCTGACAGGAGACCAGCACAAGGGATGAAGCATTGTTGAGGTCTCTAGATAACACCACAATGATGGATAACTTCACATATGCATTTTTATAAAGACTAATAAGAATTTTGTCCTTTCCACTTGGCACTGCTCTGACAAACCAAACCCACCAAGAGCTCTCCTGGATGAAGTTATGTGTGACATCAATAAATACACAGAAGAACATTTTCTTCACCATTGCAACCCTTAAAAGCTTGAGAGCGAAAACTGCATCAGCAGCAGCTGAAAACAGGTGGAATCATGACTCAATTATGTTTCTACTGAATTAAATTTAGTTCCATTAAAAGTCCGTTGAATGCTGTATCATTGCACTCAGGCCTTTTAAAGATTTTTTTCTTTGTTCCATAATTTTATCACTTACACCTCAGTCATCAGAACACACAAATGACCTTACAGATATGCAAGTCACAGAGAGCATCTGGCAGCTTTGTGCTCAACCACCCTTCACAGCAGGTATCATCCACAAAATAATATAAGCACACCTTGGGGCACTGCTGTTTGCACCAGCAGTTGCATTAATCTCTCTAGAAGGAATACAGATTTTCATGGATTTTAGTTGGCTGTAAAACTTACTTTCATCCTGGCGCTGCCTGACTGTCATGAAGTTTTTAAAACATATTTTAAAATAGAAAATAAAATTGACAGATTTCAAAGAACAAGAGCACCAGCTGTATGCAAGTATTGAAATCAGGCAAGTTCTTGAATTCAGTGCACAGCCTGAGCTATAGCATATTTTATTATTTATTTTCTAGGCAAAGTGGTAAAATCATAGAACAACAGGATGGTTTGGGTTGGAAGAGACCTTAAAGATCATCCAATTCCAACCCTGTGCAATGGGCAGGGACAACTTCCACTAGCCCAGGATGCTCCAAGTCCCATCCAGCCTGGCCTTGGACACTTCCAGGGATCCAGGGGCAGCCACAGCTTCTCTGGGACATTTATTCATGTTTTATTATCAGCTGTTCTACAGAGAGTAATTTTACATTTGCTACAGCAGAATGGCTCTCTTGACTGCCATGACTTTGATTTGTCCAGCAGAAGTGGGGTCCATCAGACTGAACCTGAATTTGCTTCTGTAATTATGGCACTGATTGGATCTGCCCTGGCTGTGATCCTAACAGAGCCCTAAGAGCTATTTGCTGGGGGTGTCTGCTCACCAGTTCTTTATAATGTCATTTTTTTCAGTTCTTTATGGCTGTCCTTGGGTCTGTGAATTCAGTTCATGTGCCAAACCCTCCTGGTGGCACTTGGGACACTCCAGGACACTCGGCGTGGCTTGCAGCCACACGAGCCCAGAGGATGTGTGTTTTTCTGCACACTGTCTAAACTTGGGGAGATGCCACAGCTCTGCTGCTGTGTTTGGAGTGGCTCCAGATCCCTGGTTTGCAACAACTGCCTCCAGACTCTCACAGACTTCTACTTTTAGATGGAGCAGAATATGCAAGCCGAAGCCCACCCCAAAATTTGAATGTTTCACCTAAATCAAGAGAAGTACTAAACTGTACCATGATAAAAATAGCAGGAACTTTGGGCTTAATTCTGGTTATAGACTGATTTTTAAGTCAGAAAGTGTTTTAGTGTTCATATTTTCCCACTGAATATGTGGAACAGGGAATATTCCAAGTACAGAGGACTGTTCATTGCTTAATTAAAAGCTCCACTTCCCAGTGCCTATGTGTTTGCACATTTATTCTGGTTGGAGTAACTAAAAAATAGTCACCAGCAGATAGAAAACACAATAGATTTGGTTTCCTTAAATGACCCATCTTCCTGGGACATTTCTGAACAATCCCATAGTCACAGCCTCTTATGGTAAAAAAGGTTAAAAGAACTTACACTTAAAAATACCAGAGTTGTGATTAGGATTTTTTTTGCAGAAGTCTTTTTTTTCTGGGCTGCTGCATGGCTGGGATTTTCCCCAGAAAGGCTTGATATAAACGAGCTTCAAAGTCACATGTGAATAAAGAGATAAGAGACAAGGTTATTTTGGAGACTTGAAAGTAGTTTATTGCTCTTGCCTATATAAAATCACAGTTCAGCAAATCAGGCTATTGGGGTCTGGAAGAAAAGTCTTTCTTTCCTTTCTCCCTCTTCTCTTCTCACTTGCCTCTCTATAAAAATCCTCCAAAACTTCCTTGAAGTTAATGAAATGTCACTAGAGTAAAAGGAATCAATTTCAGGCCATTTATGCTGTCTCACATTTGATCTTCTTCTTGATGTTTTACTTGTCTTTGTCTTCCTATCTTATTTCCCAGGAGAACAAAATAAGTAGGATCAGAGCCCAGTTCATCATTGGATATCTTATGCCAGCACAAAGCCATTTATTTCAGTGCTTTATGCAGGTATGAAATTTGATTTATAATGTTTGGATGGGCACATCCACGAAGTGATAAGTTACAAAGGAAGCACATTAGAGAAAAGGTAATGAGATGAGATTCACGACGCTATTTTTCAACTTAAAGTTTGTTAAGGGTTTGTTTCTTATTAAATGCCTGAGAGGCAATGTATAAAATTTAAGATTTCAGAATTGAAATACAGAAAGATCTCTAACTGTCATAACAACAGCAGATAAAGTATCAATAATTTCTGTTTTGAATGCAATCTGAAATTGAATTTCTTTCATTCTATGACAAAGTTGATAACAAAGCAAAATGAAACATTCCAATAATGTACATTCCACTTTGCTGAGAATAAATATGATTTCTTTGTCGAACAGCCTGGAAATTGGCACATTTCATGTACAGAGACATTAAAGTATTAAAGTAAGCAGTGATTTGCAATCAGAGCCGACTAGAACTTCAAATTAAAATTACATTATTAATACGGTCCATTGCCTCTGCCCATTCCTTACGCTATTACCTACAAAGTTCCATTCTCTTTTGGTTTTGTTTATGCAGGTTTTGTTCATGTTCAAGTAGTTTAAAACATAAATTCAGCAGTGTGTTCCAGACACCTAACTTTGGTATGCCTCAGATGCAAAACTCCTCAGAAATATTTTTGAATAATCTTTCTTTCTAAAGTAGGTACAAACAAAATCCCTTCTCCTGATGTTGGCTATGCCAGTAGTTGCACTCAGCAGTACTTGAATTCTATCCAGAGGAAAACTCTATTTGGTTTAAGATAGAAAAACTCAACTACAGATATAAGACATAGCTTTCATTAACTTCTGGAGACCAGATCTGGTTAATATTTTAATAAAAAGTGTTTCAAAGTCTGGGGAAAAAAAATGGAGGATATATTCTGAATAGGTTTTACCTTTAGAATCCAGTGTGGAGCATAGAGTCAAAAAAAATTGAATTTTAAGCATCCTTGGTTTGGATAGACTTTTGGTGAAGTGCTTTACTCTGTATTTCTAAGGGAAAGGACAAAACACAAGGTTTATAATTCTCATCACCAAAGCTGAAGAGAATAATACGGAGCAATCATCTGCAAAAAAAACCCAAAAACCCAACCTCAAAGGACTTGGAGAAATTATCTGATGTCATCTGCTGCACTGCCACTTCCAAAAGGTGAATCATTTAGCATTCTGCCAATGCAAAGTCTGTAGAAAACTTTCTTTGAATATCTCTGTTTAGCTGGTGAGTATGTTTTGTTAAACTTTTAAAATATATCAAGGAAATTTAACCTTTTTTTTTGGTTTTGTTTTGTTTCATTTCCCCTGCGGGGCAAGTAACTGGTTCCTAATTTAATATATTCTGGCCCCAAAGAAACTTGGCATTTAAACATTTATATGTGCATAACTTTAAACACAAGTTTAAATACAATGACTTCTCACGTGCTTGGGTACCTTACCTACAGGCCTAATCCAATTTCAAACTGTCTTTTCATTCATTTTAATGAGTATTAGACTGGATGCTGTGTGAATTTATTTCACCATTGTCATCTCCCAGTATTTCTCCCTGGAGACTGAGTGCAAATACTTGAGATTCAACATGTGTTGCTTATCACTTTCATTTAGAAAACATGCCATGTTTTCTGTCTTCCTGCTCTTTGAATGGGTGAACACAGAAGGGCTTCCCACAGGATGCCTTTCAGATTTAAATCTCACCTTCTAGAGATGCTCATATGAGGATTTGATTTTCATTTGCTGTGAACATTTGTGCCAGTAAAGCTTCATTGTCTGGATGTGTGCAGAAAGTGAGCAGAAAAGACGTGTGAGAATTTGAAATCCTTTGCTGCTAAATCTCTTTTACGTCTACTATAGCTGGTGAACAGATGAGGGTTGGCTGCAAGAACTGGGCAGAGAATTTAATTTTGCCAGTCGCAGTTTTCAATGGATTAGTTGAAATTTCTCTAAATCCTAGAGTGCTGAGTATTGTACGAAGGCCAGTATAGAAGAAAATCTTTCAAGATCCTGGGATTCAGTTCAGAGTGACAACAGAAATGGCAGCCAGTGCACACATACAAAAGGAATTGAGGGAACCAAATGACAGCTGACAGAAAATGTTTGAATATGCATTAAAGCTGGGAAAGTAGTAAGGCCATTTTCTGTTTAAACTCTCACTTTGCACAGATGAGAATTGTTAAAGAGCTGCCACATTCAGCATCGGTGGCTCAATTTCAGTGGTGAGAAAAGTGCCTGTGAAGTGTTATAAGCATACATGAGTTGTATGCTAAATGGTTACATTTGATGATAAAACTTGTGAGTAAATACATAAAAATGTTTTCAGAAGAAAAAAATTTCTCTCCAAGCTGGGATTAAACGAGATAGAGTTTATATTTATCCCTAGGCACAAACTTAACATACCACAAAATTCTATAGAAATATCTACAAGCCTAAATAATCAGTTCACTTTACCGACAACCTTATAAATCATGTGGTGAGGTTGTTTGTGTCTAAAAATGAAGGAAATTCCCTTCATACTTGAATAATTAGAAGCTGGAGCACAAGGGCATAGACGGGGAGAAAAGATGAAGATCTGCTTCCATGGAAATAATATCCTAAAAGCTGGGTTATCAATCCAACAGGACAGATTCCCTAACACAAGAGCTACCTTTTAAATTAGCTCCTGTAAATTAACCAGCTCGACTAAACATTGGCAGGATCTTATCACCATAATGCACAATAAAGTCTACACTATTAAAATTCTACTGAAGAAAACTTATTGTGAGATAAGGCAGACATGAATGATCATTTAACATTAATCCTGATGACAACCATTTCCACTTTGCCATTGAAATTCCCTCCTTCCTACATTTTCATTTCCAAATACAATGCAAACAACATGCTCTAATCAATCACTTATACATCCACCATAATTTTTATTTAAAGCCCTGTATCTTAGATGTATAAGCCAATGAAGATAATTTATCTTCCCTCTTGCTTTCCAGTCTCACTGAAGGAAAGGAAAGGTAGAGCAAGGTAAGGTGGAGCAGAGAGGTACCAGGTAAGATATGGAGTTTTAGGGTAAGTTGGTAGTTTCAACACTGACTTTTTGCATCCAAAATTCATTCAGGGGTGAATCCCAGGTGTCGACAACAACCAAGGTTTGTCCCAAAGCAGAGATATGTTTGTCTGGCACAGCATCACCTGAATGTTACAGACTATGTCTAAGTCAGGAAGAGCCACCTTGGTCACCTCTGCAAAGTGATTCTGAGTTCAGGTTTGTCCCATGTGGGGTCAGGTCGTCATAGAAACACAAAATCACTGAATGGCTTGGGTTTGAAGGGATCTTGAAGTTCCAGCTTCCTCGCCAAGGGCAGGGACATCTTCCAATAGACCACGACCACCTGCTCATGGTCCTGAATTCCCTTCACCCCTAAGCGTAAGGAATGAGGGTTTTAGTCGTCATAGGTTTTGGATCTTTTACTGAAAATGAGGACTTTATTCTGAAATCTCCCTCACAGATCAGTGTAATGGAACCATTGAAAATTTTGCTTAGAATATGATTTGGTAAAAATGAGAATTTCTTTACTTTTTTCTTTCTTTTTCCTGGGAAAAAAACCATCTAACACAGCTATTGCATGGAATAATTTTCTAAACAAAGACAGCATTTCATTCAGTCTCCATCAGAAGATGCAAGTGGGGATTTCAGAAGGTGAGCAAAATAATAAATGAGAAGGAAAGAAAATAAAGCCAACATTTTTATCAGAATTCACAATGACAATAGAAAAAGATGTATTTGTAAAATGATTTGAAAATTAAGCCCATATAACAGTGGCTCTGAAAGAAATATGAACTAAAAATTACAGTGAAAAAAAAGGATAAAATCCAATCCTTATTCATGGAAGTAAGAACAAGGGCTCAATCAACTCCTGCAAATGCAAATCAAGACATTTAACATTTTGAAGAAGAGCAATATAATGCAGCAGGACGAATTTGTAGACAAGAACACATTTTGGGGACCTGATGGATTCCACCTGAAAAGCAATTCACTTATGCTAACCTCAAAAGAAATATTTAGAGTGATTCATGGCTCCATCTGGCCTCTCTGCATACAGAACAGGTACTGGTAGTCATGAACTTTTCATCTTAAAATATCAAAAGAACAAATCCCTGTCAGAGGCATTCTGAGTGTACCTACGAGAGGAAAACTGTGTTGCTAACAGAGTACTTTTACTGGCTGCAATCATGCTCCAGGAATTTAGATCCCAGGGATTTAGGTCTTACATTCTTAAATGGCGTCAGAATAAAGCCAGAATCAAACATTTCCTATTGCTAAGAAGAAAAATTTGGATAGGGCTGTCATATGTATTGCAGCCAAACGTAAGAATAAGAGTAGGGAACAAAGAGGCTGATTAAAACAAATCCCTAGCACCTTTCAAATATTTACCTTTTTAGTTATTGATACACCAACACTCAGTTAGGAAAGTTTCACATGTCAGAGTTCACACTGAGCTGCTTTGTGACAAAAGATGAGATGATCACCTGTTGTAATAGATAAAATGCCATTAACACCCAACGAGGATGAGATGCATTTGATGTGTTTGAAAGAACAACTGTTATCATCTCCTTAAGCCCTTCAAAATGAACAGTGCTGAAAATCTCTTCTCTGCTTCTGGCCTGACCTATGCACAGGGAAGTCTTACTGGCAAGAAAATGTGCAAAAGAGCAGATAAACTAAGAAAGACAGTTTTCAACAGCACATGGCATGGCCAGAAAAAACCCCAAAAAAAGAGAGAAGTGTCCAAATCTTCAGTGAACAGTTAAGATCTATGTCCTCACTGACTGCCTTTACTGAATACATGCCTTAAATGACAAAACTCTGAGTGCCACGCTGGAACATGTCCCTGTCTGCCAGGTTGTAATATTCTGTTTTTCGAGTTTATTTGATTGTTCTATTTTTTATTAAGGCATTTCTATGTTAATTAGTTATAAAATGGTTTGTCCCTGTGTACCCCCTGCCCTTCCCAGAGTGGATCCTTCCCTGAGCCCCTTTGTCCAAGTTTTCCCGCCGTTTCACCTGTCTGTCAGAGGTGTCAATCACCCTTCTCCCCACCACTTTACCTGTCAATCTTCCCTCTGTCTTTCTCTGTCACCTCAGCCCTGTCCTGATCCTTCAGGAAATTTCTGTATCAATCACCAGAGCTTTCCCAAGTGATTTGTCCATTAGATCCTCTTTCCAACCCTAAGTTCTCCCATTTGCCCTTTGCCACCTCTCATCCCTCCCTTGAAATACCCCTATTGATCACCTTAGGTTCTATCCCCCAGGTAATTGCCCCCTTTATAACTCCATCTCGGGCGTGGCTCGAGGTCACTCGCCGCTGCCTCTTTGGAGGAAAAGAAGAATAAAAATCCTCTGAACATTACAGCCGGGACTGACCCTTCCTTTGCTCTTGCCTCTGACTGCACGCAAACAGAAGCGCTGCCCCCGCAAGCCAAACCACGCCCTGGCTGTTTCTCTCAGCCGTGCTGCCGAGTCTCTGACCCCAGCGCGCTGGTGCCGCCGCTCCACAGCTGACTGGGAAACGCCGCGCGGGTGGGCGAGAGAAACGCCACACCCGGTGTCTCTGTGATACCTGCTTCCTGTGGCAGCATCGTCAGACCACGGCGCCTGGGTCCTGATGAGCCTCACGCCAAGCTGCCACCTGGAGTGACACCTCAAGGCACCCCTTCAGTCAGCCAGAAATATTGCAGGGCTTCTAACAGGAATATTATAATGCTTTTCCTCCAGGAGAGGCATGTGCTTTTCTGTTCCATGCAATCAGACCATTGAGAATGCAAGATAATCTGATTTGCAACCAGATTATTTTTCTTTCTTGCTGCTCATTAATAGGTCTGTGCAGACAAGGTAAATTTCCTCCTTATTTTCTTGTACATATCCATCCTGCCTGTGTGTTCTTCTCATTTTTATAAAGTTAGGTCATGTCTTTCAGAAAAGATTGGTAAAAAAGCTCATATTACAAGTCTTTGCAATTATTTTAAGAGGAGAACGTTTCACAAGAAAATTGCAGTTTCTTGGAACATCATTTAAGAAGTGTTTCGGACAAATATTCTTTTTTGTCAAAATGTAAATTGTTACATAAATATACTCATGGAGAAAAATATATTATATATATATGTAAGTGTATTTATTTCATATGTATAATATATATACATATTTGTCAGCACATTGTTCACATAAATAAAGAGCAAAAGAAGAAAAGAGACTTAATTATTTTGCATAATAATGTAATAATGTCATGGGCTATGAAAACTGTACTTCAAAACTTCTTCAACATCAGACCTATCTATTCCAGGGCAAATATCCATGGTAGAGATAAGTTAATCTTGACTGCTGCACTTTAAAAAAAAAAATTATTTATTCATGGGAAACCACTAAAGCTCTTGTTTTCATCTCAGTGCAGAAGGGATTATTTTACCACTAATTGTCATGAAAAAGAAAAAAAAAATTCTTTCTCTACTACTGAGTAATATTAATGGCCAGCTTGGCGAACTTGGCCCCTTCCACTTACACTCATACCTTTTATTTTCTCCTTGCTGTTTTTCGTCATTAATTTCTATTTTCAATCAACAGTCAAGAGTATCTCTTAAAGTACATATTATTTTATAAAGTACATATATTTTCAAAGTAAATTTACTTCAGTGTGTGGCTTTATGAAATAAAAGGGAAACAGGTCATGAAAAACAAACCAAGCAAAATGAGGATTATTTAAACAGAAATAAACCAGATAACTTTCTAAATGAAAAAAAATAATAAAATGAGAAAACAAAGCAAAGCAAAACAAAACAAAAAACACCAAAATAAATTCCCCTGCCTTGATTTATCATTGAGATCCATTAAACATCAGTTAAGCCACACACTCAGAGAGGTCTCTAAGAGTGAATCCAGAACCTTGTCAGAAACACGTGGGGGACACCTCACCCCAGGCACTTCTCAGAAGCATCATAATAGATGGTGATAATACATTTGATATTTAAAACTAATCCATCATCCTGGGAACTGCAAACTGAACAGGGAGAAGACAAGAAGAAGGTAAAAATTGCACACAGACCACAGAACTATTCCACCAGCTCACAAATTAATGCACAGGATTTGAGATAGGGTTAGAGGTGTAAAAGTATTTGATTTACTGGCCCCATAATGCTGGAGAACAGTGAGGCTTAAAGTACAGACAATGTGAAATCTTCATTTAGACAGCATTAAATATATGCAGCCAAGTGCTATATTTAAGTATTAGACAAATATTTTAGTTTCCAGTGTCTCTTAGGGCTAGTAAAATTCATATCTGCAAAATCACTGTGAACATTTAATCAATGAAAGGTTGATTTGCAACCTCCATCAATAACATCTGCCTCTCCTTTATCTTCAATTTCAGAGATTAAAGTTTCCCCTATGGAAACAAAAAAAAAAAAAATTCTCCTCATCAACCTCTTGATAAATAGGTTTATTCTCCATCCATTGTAGGCTGCGCAGTTCTCCCATCAAACAGATTCTGTTGAAACATGTTTTCAAGTTGTTTTGAAATCAGCATGCAGACGTGGAATTAAAAAACCCCACATGCTGTTATTCTTTGATCACCTCTCCATTTTTCCAGGGTCACACAAAAGGTCTGACTTGGTGAGGGAGAAAAAAAAGAAACCATAAAAGGGATGCGATTCTGGCTGAGAGCACAGGAAGCTCCCGAGAGAACAGGCTTCAGTTCCCCTTTACTACAATCTGGCCTTGTTCCTGTAGTCAAATCCTTTAAATAAGACTTTTAAAAAGTATTTTATTACCAACAACTGGGGACAGACACTCAAAAGTGCTTCAAAAATGGGAGGCTGCAAGCACACAAAAATCCACCAGCCCAAAGGTCTTTTGTAACTTTGATTCTTCAATCTCAGTTTTGCATTCTTCTCTTTCAAAATCATTTGAGGATAACTGGGTTTATTGCAAAATCACAGGCTGTCCCTTTGTTTTCCCTATTTGTAAAATAAAGACAAGAAAGTATACTCCAGCTCTGGACAAGGATGATATCATTAATGCTGGGAAAGCTGTTCAAGATTTGTGGACTCAAAGCACCAAAGGTATTCTTAATTCAGGTACATATCCAAACCCAGCTGATTCCCTAATCCCTAATTTACTCCCTAAATGTCCCAGGGTGCTTATTTGAAACCTCTCTGAGTCTCTTTCAAGACCTTTGACGTGGTCCCACACAATGTCCTTGCTGCTAAGTTGGAAAGTTGGGTTTGAGGGATGGACAATTTGATGGATGAGGAGTTGGCTGGATGGTGACATACAAAGAGCTGCAGTCAGTGGCTGCTACAAGTGGCAAGTGATGTCTCTGAAGGTCAGAACTGGGACTAGATCTGTCCAATATCTTCATTGGTGACAGGGGCAGTGGAAGCTAAGGACAGCCAGCCTGTGGGTGGCACCAGGCTGAGCAGTGCAGTTGGTCCTGCAGAGGGAATGGTCACTGTGCAAAGTGACCTGGACAGTCTGGAGGAGAGGAGAGCTGTGAACACTGAGAAATTCAGCCAGGCCAAGTGCAAGGTCCTGCATCTGCACCAGGTGTCCAGAGGGATGGGGGGATGCATGGGCTGGGAACAGCCCCGTGGAGAAGGAACTGGGGATGTTGGCAGATGGAGAATCGGACGTGAGCTGGCACCTGCAGCCCAGAAATCCACTCGTACCATGGGCTGTGTGAAAAGCAGCCTGGCCAGCAAGTTGCTTGGAGAAGGCTTTGCCTCTTCACCTAGAAAATTAACTCCAGATGTTTTGGTTTTGAAAGTTCATTTTTTATTAAATTCTTAGAGGAAGGAGGGCTTTTCCAGATGGAGGAGATTCTGCTTGTTTCAAATATCAGCTACCTTCTATGTATGGAATTTGAACAGTGACTGAAAAAACAATGGCAGGGCTCTGTTCTATAGTCATATAATTAGCATTATTTTTACCATAACAGAATTGCAAATAAAAGAAAAATCTATCCTATTAACAACGGATCCCTATTTTTCTGTGTTTATACCTACTGAATGTTGTGGTGAATTGCCCTAAAACAAGGAGTTCCATAACTTATTTGTTACCCTTCTCTCTGCTTTTATGCCCTCATTTCTTTTCTATAATAATTTAAAGATAAACCAATGAAAAAAATTAAAAAAAAAAACCCACCAGCTTTAGTAACCTCAGTAAGTTTATACCATGAAAGATCAAAATCATTAAGCAATATAAAATTGCACTATATATTATTAATGTATCTATAATTAATCCACCCAAGCAGTGCTAACCAATGATAAAAGTTTTTCCACCATCACCCTTGCAAACAACAAAGGTTGCTCTGTTAATTAAAAGCAGCAAAGGGCTTTTTTCAACTTTTTTTTTTTAATTCTTTAATCGAGACAGTACAGCTCTGCCCTGATCAACAAAGCAGGTTGTGTAGCAGGACGTCTCAGTGTGCTGTTTCTTCAGAGAGAATTTATTAAGATGAGGTGCATTTTTTGTTGCTGGACCTTGTTTCACAGAAACACAGCAATAAACTCCAAACCCATGAGCAGACTGCAATGCACCCAGCTATGGCCATTCAGTCAAACCATAACAAGATCTGTATGGTCCTTCAGAGAGCTTTACAAAGAGCAATTCCAATATGAAAAGACTTAAGTTTGTTTGTTTCTCTGATTTAAAGAAAAAAAAAATCCGAAAGGTTTAGACACGTTGCAGTGATAAAAAAAAAATATTGGCATTGCTTTGGGTGCATTGTGATATTCCCTCTCCATTTTCCTATTCGGCATCAATTTTTCGGATAAAAAACTGATGTTATTGCTTTTCAGCAGTCGTATCCAGTTCAACATATTTTCCTCTGCCCTGGGGAAGACATAGCTCGATACACCATTCATCTAGAAACAGCATTGGTTGGTCTTATACAGCTCTGTATGTGAAATATTCAATTCCTTTCATCCAGCTCAAAAAATTGCCCATTAAGACCCATAAAATTAGAAGGAAATGCACTTGGGAAAACAAACAAACAAACAAACAAACCACAAACAAAGCAAAACAAAACAAAACAAAAACAAAACAAAACAAAACAAAAAAACTACAAAAAAGCCAGAGGATCAAGGCCCCAGAAAACAGAGGCTTGAGAAATTATTCATAGAACTAGTTTTAAATTAAATGTCCTCCATTTAGAACTAGATACTAATTTGGCTGCCAAGGTGGGATGCAGCCTTTTCTGTGCTACCACACTTTAATAACACTAAGATGATAATTAAAACAGAGTGAAACAGTGAGCTTTATAAATAAAAAGAAAACAACATCTAAGTTGATTATATTTCCTCCTTTTATTGTGATTTTGACACAAATGAAGACAAGATATATTTTATTCGTTTTCTATTTTCTCATCGAGTTTTGCTTTATGGCCCTCAGGGATACAGGAGTGTGCATGTAAAGAAGTCCATAAATTAAACCAAAGTGTGTTTATGGTAATGCTACTACATCTTTACTACGTGTTAACTTAATGTGAGCAAACTACAGTTTTCATGGTAGCTCATTTGCATTTCCAGCCCTGCAGTTTCACAGGTATTTTGAGATATCAGTACTTTGCTTCTGGAAACTGCTACAGTGAAGAGAAAATTAAAAAAAAAAAAAAAAAGAATAACAACATGCTCTAAGTTTTCTTATCTTAATCATTTCCCTTCCAGTAATTTTCATAGACTCATAAAATCATAGAGCAGTTTGGGTTAAAAATTACCTTAAAGATCATCTTGTTTCAACTCCCTGCTATGGGCAGGGACATCTATTTTGCACCATTCAGATACAATTCTGCCAACAGGTGGAGATGGGGAATCTGAATCTGTCTGCAGCCTGCTGCTTATCGAGTATCAGGACAGTTGGATTATGAAGAAAAGCCCTGGGTTTGGGTCTTTGTTCATGAAATGACAATATTTTGAACCTCAGATGTTAAAAGTTACAATTTTACATCCATAAAAACAATTTGCTTCTCTCAGTGGGTTATTATAGAAAATCTTCAATGAGCAGAATCATCTGGTAAGAAAAAATTGAAAAAATATAAAAATTGTATGTTTCCCTCTTCTCCAGAGGGAGCTCGTACACTCTGGATCAAGGATGAGGACAGAAAGATTTTCTTTTGTGTCTTTGATTTCTTTGTTTTAATGAATGACCAGGACAAGCATTTCACACCAGCAGGCACCAGCCTCTGGATCTGAGTTTTCATTCTGCACCTGTCTGTGCTCTCCTTAGAGCAATTCTTTTCCAAAAGAGATGACTGCAAGTCACAAAAGCTCACCAGAAATTGTTCAGTGAAAGATGCCAGATGTAGCCCTTCACCTCCAAAATGTGTGATGCCATCCAAAAGTCTGAGTGATGCTCTAAACAGAATGAAATTAGTGGTTAAGCTACCAGTGATGGCAAAGGGAGAAGGACTCATCCTGTGCCTGCTGCTGCTGGAAGTCATTCTCACCTCTCCAGGGGAGAATCCAATAATGTTATATACAGAATCATGGAATATCCTGAGCTGGAAGGACTCACGAGCATCCTCCAGTCCAGCTCCTGTCCCTGCACAGACACCCCAACAATCCCACCCTGTCCCTGGTAGCATTGTCCAAACCCTGCTGGAGCTCTGGCAGCCTCAGGGCTGTGCCCATTCCCTGGAGAGCCTGGGCAGTGCCCAGCACCCTCTGGGGGAAGAACTTTTTCCTAATTTCCAACTTAAACCTCCCCTGACACAACTTCAGGCCATTCCCTCAGGTCCTGTTCTAGAAAGAAAATGAGAAAAAGATACTAACACACTACTGCTTCTTCATAGGTGCATTTCTCTTCCCTGAAATACTCTCAGATTTTCATAGACATATTTTCATGCCAGAAATATTGCTATTATGCCTCACTCCTCCTATAGAGATGATGGGAAGAAAAGCAAATGTTTCATCTCCTTATTATGAGGAAATTAATTGAGTGTAAGAAAATTCTATTGAATCCAGCTAAAAACACTGTGCTTTCAGTTGTCATCCCCAAGTCATATGCTTTTTAGGTTCTTGTGCAAGTGCAGGAGATTAGTACACACCCCATTTAATTTGATCATAATTGCCTGCCATTTTAATTAACCTTTATTGGCATGCCTATATTACCAAGAAAATATACTTTGAGAAGCCCCATTAATAACACTATTATTTGTTAGGTTGAGGGGTTTTTTTTCAGTTTCACCCATCAAATTCTTTAGACAGATAACAAATCTGTGCAGCCTAGGTTTACTGGTAGGCTGTTTGTTTTGCTATGTTTTTTTAACAACACATTTGAAAGTTAATTTTCTGAGAAAAGGACACGTAAGAAAATAATTTCATCCTTACCTTACAGAGACACAAACTGAGGCAGAGGTTATGTGGTTTGCCCCTCACTGTACAACATGTCTAAATACTAGGTTCAGTCTGGGTGATAAAACAGATAACCCAGATAATTCAAATACTTATTTAAATTCAAATTTAAATATTTATGAATATATAAACTTTATTTTATTTCTTTTAGAATTTTGATTTAAATATTCATACCCACCCAATTCCCATCCTTCCTTGCCTCCCACTGGTCTATCCCTACCTGATTGTGGCTCATACAGGCTGGGGGCAAGGAGATGGTCCAGATCCCTTTTATCCTCACTCAGGAACAAGAGAGTGAAGCCATTGAAGTGTGGCCATGGAGCATTTATTTCCTTGGGTGACTTCTCTGCAGCTGATCACCACTGGCCTGAGCACTTCAGACCAGGGAAAAAGTTATGGTTGTACTGATCTCTTGGATGATCAGTTAATCCTCTCCTCTGTCCCAAGGCAGGCTTCTGTCCCCAGCCTGCCCACATTTCCTAACCCACAAAATCAGCTCCTGAAGGCAGTGTTTTGACATATTTTTCCAAAATCTTCCAGAACACATTTTCTTCTTTTCTGCTATTTTTCTTCCTTGGCGTTATACTCTGACTCCGTATGTTGCTTCCTGCTACTATAAAGTTAATAAAGAAATCTCAGGAGAATGTCCCCCACTCTTAATTGGATCCCTTCCTCTTTCCTTGGGAAGACAGAGCACTAAAGATGACATGTGGCTGATTAGTTGTTCTCAAAGGAGTTTGAATGAACCATCTTTACTATGACCTTGCTCTGCAAAAGCACAGACAACCCAGCAAGAGCAACATTTGCCAATCTGCACCCACCATGGATTGCACACTTTAAAGAATTATCCTGGTTTCACTTTTTAAAAAAATTTTTATAGACCTAGTAGAACGCATGTGTTGAATTGAGATTTTCCATTTGCTGCCATTTGAATAATAAACGCTGCCCTCCATGCAAGTGAAAATCACAGCTCTGGCCTTATGGGCTGCTCCTGAAACAGCTTTGTGAGTGAGAAATCACAGCACATCATAAATCCTATCCAATATTGAAATCATGCAGAGATAACAAGGTGAGAATGAGCTCTGTTTGTTCTCAGTTATGCTATCACATTTATGGCTGCTTAGCCCTTGAAAAACAAGTAAAACATTCTGTATTTCACCATGATCTGCAAGCAGAAAAAGAAGATGTAATTTAAGAGAGAAATACCTCAGTTACCTCTTTAGATTTTCAGAGTTCTTTAAGGAACATTGCTTATGAGCTGCTGAATTTTTATTTAGCATGAAACAAGACATGAGGCAAAGTAGTGAAATTTCAAATGGCAGTGAGAACAAAGTTTTCCCTAACTGCAAATGTAGGGAAAATTGGAGATGACATGGTGGGAATTGAAGAGAAGAAGGAAGCAGTGAGAGTTAACTTTGGACATTTAGTGTTCTAAACTTGGAAATTTAGAGTCCTTTGAACATTTAGTGTTTTAAATGTCTTTTGTCCAAATTATTTCTACTTCATTGCTGGTTCTATGAGATAAATCCAATAAATACTAATGGAAAGGTATCATTGGTTTCAAAAGAAATTTGAATACCAAACCAGCAAAGTCCACTGACAAAGCACTGACAAACCCTAAATGTTTTTCCCACACAAACCAGGAGTTGTGTGCCATATGATAAGAGGAAAAACAATGTTATCCTAATGATAAACAATAGGTTTGGTAGAATAAACCAAGCAATTCTCTACCCTAAAGTAGCTTTTTTTTTTCTCTGCTCATTATCAAACTTATGGCTCAAACCATCCTCAGTTCTCCTCTGCCTGGGCACCACCTAAAGAAGCTGTATGTGTTTCATTTCACATGCCTGTATTTGCTGCAATTCAATGTACAGAAGAAGACACCACCCGTGTTAAATCATCACCCTTTTGGGGGAATTAATTCATGGGACTATCATTATGCTTCTCTTATCCAATAATTCTGGAGTTTTCCAAGCCCAGCTTGTCCCTGCCAAAGGGGGATTTCAGGAAAATGCAATGTGCTTCACTCAATATGCTACAGCTCTGGGGATAAGGAAGTTGCCATCTGACAGTAAAACTCCTTCTGTCTTCTCCACTAGAAGCTGTATGATCATAAATTTACCATATGATCATAAATTACCACTGGACATGGACCTGTGAGATGGCTTCTGCATGTGGGTATTTCATAAGTTCTGTAGCACCAAATAAAAGCAACTGTCTTCTTTCAGACAGGCTTCTGTGGAGTTTGTAGCATCATATTTCTGATTTTACAGACAGAGAAAATGGTTTACAGGCAGTAAATCATTCATGCAAGATCAAATAATATATAAAAAGTTAAAACAGGAACAGAATCCAGAATGCCTTGTTGCCATATTTGGGTTTTGACCACTGGAATGTGTATTTGGTATTCGTGTATTTGAGTGGGAAGAGTATCAGGGCCACATAAGAAGCAAAAAGCTCCCAAATTGGTTCACACATCCAATTGTGTCCTTTGAAAATACGATTTTGCAGCCTTGCAGTGGTAGAAGTCTCCCAGATCCGTGTAGGGAACCGGATCCGAGGCTCTTTAGCAGAACACTGCATGAAATTGAGATAATTAACCATATGCAGAGCTGGGTAAATACCTTGCTGCTGAACTCCTTTTTACATTCTAAATTTCAGCAGAAAAAACATTTTCCACTGGGCAAGGCCAGAAGGACTCTTCTGGAATAGCAAGGACTGTGGAAGTGTTTCCTGGATGGAACAGCACTCAATTATAGGATACATGCTCACTCACTCAATTCCTTCTCCTTTCTCCTGACATTAACTGTTTCGTTTTCTGCCAAATACAGATTAAATTTTATGTGTCTGAGGAGTGATAGATGGTGACTTCAAGACAAAAAACAGATTAGAAAAGCTTGCACAGTGTCCTACCCCCTGGATAATTATTGGCCTCACACACAGCAGCCTTACACACAGCAGCCTGAGGAACACTTCATCTATTCTAGAGATGACTTTAACAAAGATTTACTGAAGGATTGTTTTACTTCTGTGCATGCATATCTCTAATTTATTGTTTAAGTAGATAAATATATAATAGGTCTGAACCACACATTTTTTAGCAACAATAAGTGGAGGAAAAGTGTAACTCAGTCTACAGGGAATCATTTCCCTTGTATTAAACAAACATGCAAAATAGCCTTGTTTAATCAAATTTCAGTAATATTATACAAATTAGGACTCAGAATATTCAGAAATTCAGGTCAATTTTCTTCCTTATTCTTCCTAATACCTCACATTTTTTACCTGCTATAGCAGGTCTCAAAAAAAAGTAAGGAAAGAAACTTCCTTATCTTCCTTAGGAGATATTTTTCAACAGCAGTCAGGTCCAGAAATGTCATACACAATGGGGTAACTGCTGATACGAAAGGAAATCCTGCCAAAGGTCTTTTCTCAGAGAAAAAAAAGATGTCCATATATGCTCACAAAAATATATATACACGTGTACAGACACATATAGATAGATAGACAGATAGATAGATAGATAGATTTATAGATAAATATACACAGACACACTTTTTTTTGTGTGTAGAACACCAAACAGCCAGGAGTAATTCAAGCAGAGATTAGATGAGATCTCAGCAGCTAAGCAGGACCAGCTCCCAAGAATAATTTGACTGGGCTCCAAATTAAAGTTGTGTAGCCTTGGGCAAGGCAGGATCACAGTTTTCATAGAATTGACCACTGGAAACACGTTGTTATGCTGATTTTCACAGCAGGTGCCTGGCAGAAGCACAAGGATGGGACAAAAACATTCCATAGTTCTATTTCTGTGTGTTACCTGAAAGAAAACACCAGCACATGGATCCTGAGGCTCCATTCCCATCAGTGTTCCCCTGTGGCTGAGGGATGGTGCTCTCACCTGGCAGCAGGAGCCCAGCAGGACATCCCTCCTTCCTGGGGGCCCCCAGAGGGTGTGCTGAGCAGAAATTTGGCCACTGCCAACTTCTGAGTCCCTGCCCAGGCTGGGACTCCAAAATTCTGCATGAGGCCTTGTGATAATTCCACAGTGCAGCATTCAGTTCAGTTTAGGATTATTCAAAGAGCCGATTTCAGTTAAAATACCAACAGAGAAGGGCAGGAGTGGCACAGAAAGAAATTACTATTTTTCATATTTTCCATGCATACTAATGAATTATTTTAATTAAATCCAGATAAACTTCCGAACACAAGTGTTGTGCTTCAAAATCTTTTATTTCAGAAGTGGTGACATGAATCCCTTTGATTTCTTCATCTCCTCCCCTTCTCCTGCTACCAAGCTGAAACAATTTTATTAATTCACTGTGAATTTGTGATTAGTTACGCTAATTCTGAAACCCCACGACTTTTTTGACAAAAAAAGCTTTTCAGCTATTCATCACATTCTACTGCAGAGCTGTGGGGTGGCAAAGCACACCAAAAAGGTGCACAATTTATTAGAAATGCTGGATCAGCAAGAGAAGAACCAACAGAACAGAGCAGCATATTGGCCTGGGTATGTCTGAATTGTCAAAGCAGCTCTTGCTAATTGAAACACTGCAAATATTTAAATATTCTCCTGCAGCCACCACTTGGCCATGTCTGATTTGGAATGCTTGGGGCATGAAATTAAACTTATCAGAGGTGGGTTCAGGGTAACAAGTTCAGATAGGTGTCATATTGTCTATGTGTCACCACAACGTGAAATGTTCCTTCATGAGGAACTTGTTGGTGTTCTTGACATAACATGAAAGTCTGTAGCTTTTTATTTAGTCTCAACTGATGCCCATTTCTCAAAAACCTTCAGTTATGCCAAAGTCCCCCCAGTTACCATGCCAAGACACAGAAAATCAAAATCAACAAAATCATCCCCCTCTCAGCCTGCCATATCCAGGGGCTGATAAAATATTTTCTGTCTTCTCCACTCTTCCAACTTCCAAAAATGGGTGAATAGAAGATAAAGGCCTCCAGAATACAAAGGAGGGAGGCACATGACAGTACCATTCATAATTTCTACTCTCTCACCAAAAAAAATGACACCCCCAGCCATATCATCAATTAAAATAGCACAAATACAGATTCCTATCCACAAACATTAAGATCAGATGTCAGAAACTTCTACAGATAGCCAAAGAACTCTTTCAGATCATGGCAAGCAGGACAAGTCACTTCAGTTTGGCTCAGAGTATGGAATCCTTAATTAGCTACAAAGACTGCTGTTACTGCAAAGCAGATGCCAAAACCACGGATTCTTTTATGGTAAACCCCTTTCCAGCAGGAAATTATTTCCCACCCATCCCTAAGAAGATTTTGAGATTTCTTTCCCATATATAAAACTGGCCCTAAGACAGCAAGGGTTCCTTGCCTTCTCTCTGCAGAAGATGAAGGTAAAGCAATAAAAACAACAGCAAGTTCGTATGGAATCAGGTTTTCTCAACGGCCAGGCACTTCTGTCAATCACCCAAAAGGAATGCAGGTTCAGGGGAGATTATAGGAATGCAAGAATTTCCAATTTTTTCCCCCAAAGATCCTTTAGAATTTATCTAGGAAGACCTGCATGTGTGGATTCCTTCAGCCCCTCCAATACTGACCCTCTGTTGTGTTTGGAGCTGAAGAGGTTGACTCCATTTCACTTGGCTGTGAAATAATTTAGCATTTAATCCTAGCTGCTTTCTAGTAGTGCTGGTTCTGAATCTGGCAGAGCACCAAGGTCTAGGGAAAGAATAAGGGAGCAAATGATGACCTGAAGGGACTCTGGACATAAAAGGCCACACAATATATTATTGTTATTGCTGTTAACATTTGTGGCTATCACAGTCCCTGAAATCCTAGGGCTGGACCATGATCCCAGCACACTAAATATACTTTCTACAATAAAAAAGGTAAAAGATGACTAACATCCCTTTAGGGAGAATAGATGCTGCATTGTTCCTCAGGGAGCATTTTCTTTCTGTTAGTAAAATCGACTGATAAACCACCAGCATCTTAATTTGAGATGGATGGACTGCTGAACCTTGTTTCCATTGTCAGAAACTCTGGGGAATCAGTTTTCTTGTCAATGCAACAACACCTCAAGTCCCAGCTGGTTTCTCTATGTTCCTGCAATCTGGGACATTTCAGCTTCACAGCCCAGGAAACTGAAATATAGAAAGGAATTACTTGTCCAAGGTTGCAGGGCAGGTTATGGCAGGAACAGGAATAGAAAATGTAGGTGGCAAGGCACATCACCTTTCCTAAGGAACAGAGCAAAGTATCTTTTCATTCTCCAGCTTTCCATAATGTATCTGTTACAGAGCAAATTCGAGGTAAAATGTCCTTTTAATTCAAGTTCTTCGTTTGATTTTTCTGAATTTAGAAGAAAAGACAACTTTGTTACATGTCATTGTTAGTTACAGAAAATACTTTGTATTTCTTTTATTCAAAAGGTAAAGACGACTCAAAACAGTTCTATCTAATCACTGCTGTAATTTTGTTTCCTTAGAAAAGCAGTGCAGAAAAGCAGTTTATCATGTTGATGGGGAAGGAATTTATAAACCTGTTTGTTTTACTTGGAATAAAAAAATATATCACTTAGCAATAAAACTGAAAGAAAAGTTCTGAATTCTTAAAATTGTGCAAAAGCCTGATATCTAATTGGGAAATAATTAATTGTTTCTAGATTTCAATAACGGCATTCCCACTTTTCCATGCTGAAGAATGCTGAAGGAAGAGTATGTGATCAAAGTGTAATCAAAGCTGGCTTGTTTCCTGAATGATTGACAGGGGCAGAAGCAGAACTTGGGTTTTTTCAATCACCTCAACTAACACTTCATTGAGACCCTGCAGTGGAGTGCATTAACAAAGCTAATACTTCCCCTAGAATTTATATAAATGCAAACATATCTCTCATTTTGTTACACTAATATCAGCTCAATACATCAGCACAAAAGTAAAAGCGTGAGCAACCCGAAGCCACAAATCACCACAGTGGGACAGGAAACACAAATTACATAATGTATTTGTGCCACCTGAGGGCTGTTTAACACTCCATTGGTGGGGGATGATGGACTGGCAGGGATGCAGGAGGCACAGGGGCTGATCAGAGCCCTCATTAGCTGCACACTGAAGAAGCTGGGGAGGGAAATCAATATCCCCCCAGCAGCAGGAGGAGGGCAGTGAACCTCCACCTGCAAACCCTCAGCTGGTGCCTATTGAAGCAGAAGGGGCTGAAATCACAGTAAAGATTTATAGGGCGAGAGCCACAGCGAGGTTTTTGTTCTGGTTTTGCCCAGGATGGAGGTTATTGAGCCTTGAGTAATGATTAAAGCAAACGGAGCAGGTTGTATCACAAGGCCAGTTCATTTTCCTGTATTAAATTGAAATAATAAGGTGTGAAAAGGACCAGAAGATTCAAGGAACAAAGCTGGTCAATCAGATGATATAGTCTTGCCTGGGCAGGTCTAAATGAGAGGCATTAACAAGAAAAGATGAAGATATCTTCAAGAATCTACTGTAGACTGGAAAGGGAGATTCATGGTAGAAATTAATGCCATCCCTGTCACCCTGATTGTGCTGCCTTGAAGTACAGGGAGTTTGTCACTACAATTTGTATTAAATTCTCAACCTCTCTATGGAAAGCTACAGAACTGTCAAAATTTACTTTGACCCCTCACTGACCCACACTGAGTAAGAATCTGAATTATAGAATTAGAGGTAAAATGACTTAACATCTGTTTGAAAGGCCTTGCACTTCAGAGACCAATTCTTGCCCTGTATCACATCTTTTTCCTCTGGATTAGAGGATTTATTGTTTGTATTACTCACTCTTTCTTCTTGGTCACACTGTGGTTTTTTAGATAGCAGACAGTTGAGAAGCTTGTCCTCACTGGAAGACCAGACCATGGTATTAAAAAGTTTAATTCTCCCCTCATGATGCATGATTAAAAGATGACCCATCAATAGTAACATCCATTTTACTTCAAATAACTTTTTTATTAACTACCTTTGAATTTGAAGCTGAGTTAATTATGATCATTATGTTGTCTTAATATTAATGAAGTGATTACTCCTAGTTTATTTTATTTGTCAAAGACCATTTCTAAAGGGAAAGGCAGATATGCCATTAGAAGTTCTAATATATCTGACTCCTCAATTCAAAATCAATCCGGTTTTAGTTCTATATTTTTAATTTCACTAGGGATATTCACAAGGTTACATTTCCAATACTGAGAGTAGATGCTATCTTTCTCCTACATTGCATTACAAAGTGGAATACTGGAGGTGGAATAATATATTTTTAATAGGATAGGCACAATCTCTAGGCCAAAAAGAAAAAAAGAAAGAAGGAAAAGAAAATCTAATTGTATGCAAATGTGATCCAGATTTTTTTAACTCTACAGCTGTAGATGTGCCTTTGCACAGGGGATTTCCATGTTGCAGCTCCCAGTCCATAAATCCATAAGCTGTCAGTTCATTTTATACATCAATTACCCACCTAACTATGTACAAAATGTTGTGAAATCCTGTCCATCCATCCTGCATTAACCATTGAGCTGTGCAGACACGTTACACTGTGCTCTTTCTTGTCCTTTCCTTGACAAGTACAGACAAACACTATTGAAAACAGGAAATGCTCAAAAAAGTACAGAATTTCAGCTCTTCTCCCATTTCTTTCATTGGGAATAAACCACCTAACTTGTCATGTCTGAAGACACAGAAACTCACATTTATATGATGCCTAAATATGTATAATTTTATACCTTAATACTTAATTTTATACCTTTTATACCTTTATACCTGGGTTTTTTGAGGAGATGCCCTTTCTGCTTTTTTGCAAGATCAAGGCCTGTAAGAATGCCAAAGAACAGGTGAAAAATCATATGCCTTGCTAAAAATAAATATTTTACTGCATTGCATTGTACTGTACTAATTCATCATGAATTGCCAAAATTGACAGTTTCAGATTGCAGAAATAATATCTTCATTCTCTTATCTTTAAAACTGAAGAACAGCTTGATGTGTAACTGGAAGCTGGAAGAAAGAAGACTGAAGGCAAATTTTGTATTAGTTTTGTGTGAGATGGGAATGTTCTGGCAAAAAATAAGAAAAGGTGTCTGATATTGAAACACAACAAGAAATTTCTCATTTTGAATACTTTTGGCAACACTTCTAACATCTGGTAAGAAAATATTTATTAGAAACTTTAACATCCTGTCAGAATATTTGTCATTGTGAACTCAAGAGTGTGACTACTTTTGACTGAATGATTTTTATGCTAGAGAGAATTGTGAAAAAGGAGATACACTCCTGTTACTCAGACATAGATGCTGGGGGCTCATCTTTTCCCAGAGGCTTTGCAAGAGGAACAATAGAATTTTTACTGGTGTGTTGAGGAGAATCAATCAAAAAAATTTTACTTAATAGCCTCATGAAATGCACAATTTAGTGTTCATTTCCTTGAAGGGAGAGGATGGATGGTTGTTCAAATAACACATTTGCAAGAAGTAATTTGTCTTTCTGCAACAGCAAAGATTATTTTGTTGTAACACATTGGTTTTGCTTAGGACGCTCAATAAAAGCATAAAGGGAAAAAAAAAAAGCCAGTTAAGAGAAAAGTCTGGTCAAGTCTCTAATAAGAATTTTGAAGGCTAGATAAATTTAAATATTATGAATTCCTGATGAACTGCTTAATTAAAATCATGTCTTCATTGTCTTTGAGAAGTTGAATTCTGAGTTTTCAACCCAATAGAGCCAATTCTCTACCTTCACGTATTTGTCTCAGTTTTTATGAGTAAAAAGTACTAGATTTTTAAAAAAATATTTAAGAAAATGTTTATTTAAAGCTTATTACCTACTTAAATGGGGTTTTTTATGTTTATTTATATTATCATATATTATATTAATTTCTTTTTAAAATCCCAAAACCAAAGGCAACCACATAACCATGATGTGTCATTTAAATTATCATTATAATAATCTGTTACCAACACAGTCCCAGCTTTGACTGAATAAAAAGTGACTTTGTAACTCTCAAACATGGAAAAAAGTTTCAAATTAAACTTTCTTTTTCTTTAGAAAAGAAGAAAAATCTGAAAGACCAAGATTCTATTTTCTTAATTTAGATACATCATGTGTAAAGATTAAATGATGTGACAGAAGCTGTGCAAGAAAAGTGATTGTGAATTTAAATTAAAAAGAATTGTATTAAATTTTCACTTTAATAGATATAATTTGACATGTCAAATTCAAGAAAGTATGTATGAATAATGTAAGTTCATTAAACCATGTACATGCTCAAGTTTGGTCCAGATACTGGTGAAATTTATTCTCAAATTTTAGATTATAGTTAGCCAAGGATTTCTGTAAATCCCTTTATTAATCTCACAGCTTCCTGGGACAGGCAGATTTCAGGGTATGGGCACAGAACATAGGAAGGCCAGATTTTCTGCAGTGACTCGTTTGTATCTGTGGTGTTTTCATCCACCTCAGGAGAATTCCTGCTGATTTTGGCCACTTCATCCACGAGGAAGATTCAAACAAAGGGCTGCAATTCTGAGACCTTTCCCTGTCAGATTTGCCACGAGATGTCACGGGCTCAGCTGGGATCTCTGGGTCACAGCTCCATCCTCTGATGTGTTCTCAGTCCCAGGAAGCTTTTTCGGGGTGTAATGCTGACTTTGGAAACCTCATCCACGTCCAGCTCCTCCTCTAGGCCTCCTTATGTCACCCTTCAGAAGGGGATCAGGGAGCTGGGCTTTGTGTGAGACAGGAGATCCATCCCTTTCCTGACCATAAAAATCTTCACTTATGATTCACCTGGAGCCACTTTTGGTGAAAACAGTTAAAGTTTACTTCCAGAATCAAAGCAATGAGGCAGAAACAAAGATTTATGAAGACAAAGGTAAGAGGTATGTGGGGAGAGGGCAGAAGAAAAATACAAGAACTAATTATGAATAATCTAATTATCATCAGATTAAATTCCAAACCTCTCTCTTTCCCTCTTTGTGTCTGTCTGACATACTGTCAACATCTTCTTATTTCTGTGGCCAGCAATATGTTCCCCTGCCCATTCCATGTGCTCAGGTTGCTGCATCAGGAAACATCCTTTCCCTGGCAAAGTGTTCTGGTTTTTATGTCCAATCCTTTTCTTAAATCTCCTTGGTGTTCCATTTAGATTAAAATCCTCCTTTCTCCCACCAAACACTATTGATCCTTAATTTACTTAGGAGGCAGTTTCAGCACTCCTTCTTCCAGATATTGACTGCCCTTACTGCCTTGGAAATGATAATGGCCCTTCAGAAAAATAGGTGCTATCTCTTGCACTTGAGTAGGCATTAGAAAAATATTAACAGCTCTCCCCCACTTGGGAGGACCAGGAGTAAATCTCCTTTGGGAAGTTTGTTCTGTACACTGAACCTTGTATCTCATATTAATGTGGAAAGTCCTAATGATACATCTACAGAATTGATGCTTGTAGCTCATTAGTGGCTGTTGGTTGAGACAGAAGTGAAAGCAAAAATATAAAATAGGTCTTAGTAAAGTTGAGTGAACAGTCTTTAAGGAAAATGAAATAAGCCAGGTCTCTCAGTTATTTGCACTGGGACCTGTACAAAAGCTGTACAATTGCAATGCTAGCATTTATCTGGCTGAGGGTTCTGCTCAGACTCAGCCTCACAAGGCATAAATCCATTAGCCTAAAAAAGAGCTCATGAGACAACAGTAACATCTGCAGGTTTGCATGTTCTGTCAGAAATCTTATTTACATCCTACCACGGTTATGAAAGACTCTCTCTCATGTATCATCTGGTAGAATGCCAGTTACCATTTAATAGCACTTCTAACCCCAGAAATAGCCCTTAAAACAACCTCCAAGAACCATCAGAAAACTTGACATGCGTCACAGTTGGCAGCAAGTGACCATGGAGCTGTATTACCCTGGAAACATTTAAAGGGAGGAAATGTGTGTTCTTCAACAGCTCTATAGAGGAAAAAATTGCATTTGAAAAAATTAACAGTTCTACAGAATGGTCTGTCTACATTTTATATGCTCCTCTTTCCAAATCAGTGACTGTAATCTCATTAATGAGTGTTAATGAACTACACCTCACACAATCTCCAAGTTCCCTGGATTTATGGATGAAGAAATGATTGAGGCAAAGAGAAGCCAGGAGTGTCCCCACTCTATGGCACAGAGAAGGACTTGGGTGTCTTTCTCTGGATTCTGTCATCTTTTCTGGATTCTCTGCATTTACACACACAGCTGGGAAACAGACACCTGACCTTTAAAAAAATCCATCATGAAAATTTCCTCGGTGTTTTCACTTTGCCTTAAATGAAAGGCAGCTTCTCTCCATGACAAACTCTGCTGGGTAATTACATTTGCTACAAAAAAACGTTTGTTCTCACCTATTGTTCCATGTGTTTATTGAAATAAATCAGGCCTAATGTAGTCATGTCTCAGAGTAAATTCAACTCCTGGCAAAAGATTTCATTTCCAGTTTAGACTTTCACTAAACAAGGATGTGGACTTCAATGCATAAAAGCAGCATAGATGGAGTCTCACACCAAAAATTATTATTAAGGTAATAGGCATCACGGCCCACTAATTTTAATATATTTATTAGTAGCAAGTATTGCAACTTTTGCATAATAATTTTGGAATGTAATAAATGTGCCAATATTCAGCGTGCGAAAGTAAAGCATTTCTTTCTAATTGTTACTGTTTTCTGATCAAGTACTTGGCAGAAACCGTCTTCCTTTAACCCACACATCCTCTGACTGCCCCAGACCAGTCTCTAGAAGGAAGAAAATTAATTTATTTCTTATATGTATGGTGCCTCCTTCTTCCCCACATACAGCTGAAGGAATGTCTTATCCTCCAGCAGAAAGAAAACTGGACATGAGCACGAAAGCCTGGTCCTTGTTTCCTCCATGTCTTTGAGTATCCATTACAGAAATGGGCCAATACCTAGAACATCTCTTGCTACTCATTTCAGATCACCCATGCTTGATTCAGCTGCCCAAATAAAACACCTAGGAGTGCTGAATCATCCATCTCAATGACTGAGAAAGTGAGGGCTTGCATTTATATTCTGAATTTGATACGGCAAATAGGAAATCAGGTGGTAGAAATTCCATTCATCTGTGCAAGAAAGGTACAAGAAGAAAAAACCTACCTGTCCTGCAGCTTCTGGTCCACCGGGCTCATTTTGGACTTAAAGATTTTTTCCAGGCTTAATGATTCTATCTTCCCAATCAACAACCAATATTACATAAAAATAAAAACAACAACAAAGAAACCAAACCTCAATAATCTGATATCTTGCCAACATGCAGAGAAAGGTACCTGATCCAAATGAGATTTCAGTCATGTTCAGCACCTCTTCAAGGTAGAGCAGGAAAGGGATTCAAACCCATGCAAAGAATTTACAATTTAATCCCAGATTTTAAGGCTTAAACCTAAACCAGTTTCCCACTGGAATTAGATGCTTCTGTAACTTAGAAGGTATTTTTTAACTGTAAATTGGAGGATAAAGGTGATGTCCCATGTCACATGAATTCTGAGGATAACTACACTAAAGATTACAAATAAAATCATGTACTACAACAGTGGATTACAACTAAGAATTGTGACAAAATGTATTTTTCCAACTCTCAGTTGCGTTTCCTGCAGAAAGCAGACATTATTCTTAAGGCTCTAGGTAAGAGACTGAATCCCAAAAACGAAGAGGCAATCTGCAGCCCCACGCTGAGCAGAGAGCCCTATCTGAACTGCAGTGTGCAGCAGGGATTTAAGAAGAACATACAGTCCAGTCGATGACAAAATGTTTGTTGCTGCCTCCCTGGAAGTTGTAGAAAATCAATATCCCCATCAGTACCAGGTCCACTGGCTCTAACAGGCTCAGCTTTGCAGGCTTGGATTTCTCATATTCAGTCTGCAGCCTGAGCAGGGAGGGAAATAAACGTGTGTGTGTGTGTCAGTGCCTTGTGTGTGTGCTTCTGAGGGAGAGGGATGTGCAGTGAGCTGGAAACCAATTAAATTGTAGTGTTAGATAGGTGATGAAAAGGGCTCTGTAAAAGCAGGATAGTGCCAGAAGCTGGAGTTTATAAAGTACCTGGTATCCAGTGAATAATAATAACATTAAATATGCTCCAAACTAATTTACTTGTAGAGAGAATTGGAGTAAGAAAAGCAAAGCTTAAACAAAATGCCAAGTTCAGGCAAC
>VWZV01001765.1:0-114172 GCA_013397155.1 Irena cyanogastra | reverse complement strand
CCATTTTGGTTCATTTTGGGTGCAGCCCTGGCTGGGCTCTTGTCCTGCCCAAGGTGTATCCATGAGGCCTCCTAATAAATCCCTACTTCATTCTTTAGCTCTGTCTAGTCTCTGTTCTAGGTCAGCCTTCACACAGCATCAGTTCAGGGAGGGAACTGCAGTTCCTGCTGCCTCCCAGGTGCTGATGTGGGAGGCAATAGAGGCATTAGGAGAGAGCTCAGATGAGTTTACCTTCTCCTCATCCTGTAAGGCTGGGGCTTGACTGCCAGTNGAGCCCTATCTGAACTGCAGTGTGCAGCAGGGATTTAAGAAGAACATACAGTCCAGTCGATGACAAAATGTTTGTTGCTGCCTCCCTGGAAGTTGTAGAAAATCAATATCCCCATCAGTACCAGGTCCACTGGCTCTAACAGGCTCAGCTTTCTCATATTCGGTCTGCAGCCTGAGCAGGGAGGGAAATAAACGTGTGTGTGTGTCAGTGCCTTGTGTGTGTGCTTCTGAGGGAGAGGGATGTGCAGTGAGCTGGAAACCAATTAAATTGTAGTGTTAGATAGGTGATGAAAAGGGCTCTGTAAAAGCAGGATAGTGCCAGAAGCTGGAGTTTATAAAGTACCTGGTATCCAGTGAATAATAATAACATTAAATATGCTCCAAACTAATTTACTTGTAGAGAGAATTGGAGTAAGAAAAGCAAAGCTTAAACAAAATGCCAAGTTCAGGCAACAAACCTGCAGAAAAATATGAAAAAGTGTCAGATCTGATGCTTAAAAATACGCCCAGTAGTACAAAAGAGCAGTTAATAATGAAAGGCTTGAGGACTACCAATACTGACTGCCAAACCCCACAGAAAATAACCCTAAAATGTTAAGTGGTTGTGATAAGGACTCTCACTGAGATGGGAAGGAGGTGGGGGAAAAGTGTGAGTCATACAACCAACTTGCCAAGCCTCTTGCATTTATCATCAGCACCCTGAAAGGACACTCTGATCCTCAAAATCCAGTGTGGCCTCGAATCCCAACTGACCCCACCACGCCCTTTGTGCAGCTGCACCTTCACTTCACCCTTGTTCTAATGCCTCAGGGTTTAGCTTTTATATCTTCAGATTCTGTGCTGCTTTAGTGTGCACTTCTGAGCTTCATATTAGGGGCTGGTGAGCTCTCCTCACAGAGCAGGGAGACAAAACAATTCCTGCTCTAGCTGGGGACCAAGGACAAATGATCCAAATCTCAGGCCCAAGAGCATAAACAACATGGGCTGAAGAGAGAAAAACAAGAAGGATGGGACAGCATAACCTAAAGCTGTAATTGGACAATGAACTCCAAGATGCAAATGGAGCAGAACTGATCCCAGTGACAGAGCCCATGCTGCATTTTGGGACCATTTTGGTTCATTTTGGGTGCAGCCCTGGCTGGGCTCTTGTGCTGCCCAAGGTGTATCCATGAGGCCTCCTAATAAATCCCTACTTCATTCTTTAGCTCTGTCTAGTCTCTGTTCTAGGTCAGCCTTCACACAGCATCAGTTCAGGGAGGGAACTGCAGTTCCTGCTGCCTCCCAGGTGCTGATGTGGGAGGCAATAGAGGCATTAGGAGAGAGCTCAGATGAGTTTACCTTCTCCTCATCCTGTAAGGCTGGGGCTTGACTGCCAGTGGAGATTGTCACTGGAGACATCAGTGCAGAGTCACCTCCAGAGGCTGAATGAGGTGAATTCCTCTTGCCTTTCATGCTTTCTCTCTCTCCTTTCTGCACCTTCTGCTCTTGCTTTGCTCTAATATCCACCTCTCCTTCCCCAGTTGTAACCCAGCCTAACTCTGACACCAGGAGAGCTGCAGCACCAGTCTGAGAGAGAAGCTTCACCTCTCAGACTACTAAACCCATCAGTAAGGCATGACCACCACTTAATTTTCTAAAGAATAAATAAAATAAGACTCTTGATATGGCCCCAGCCTTACAGGATGAGGAGAAGAGAGGAAGAAAGTTCCTCAGCAAGTTCAATCTTCACCCTGTTGAAAACAGGATGCTCAGAGGAAATATTTAAAAACAGCTTCCAGCCCTGATCTGCCTCTGGCAAGAAGCTGAACAAAAAAATTGAACCAGCATAGTCTCCCTAAGCAAGCTTTGAGTATTTAAAAAAAAAGACAAAAGACAGACATCCCCTTGAACGTATGTGCAGCCACATCTCCAAGTTTGGGCAGAACATACAGAGCTCTGCACACAAGGGAATCTCTGGGAATTACTGAAAATTTTTGCCATTAAAACAATTATTTGGAAGCAAAGCCACATTCATGCACACACTAAAATCAAGGCAGGAAAGAGCTCTCTGTATAGGGAGTAAATGGAGCTATAAGAAAACCAGTTGGAAACTGTTATTTTTATATAGCCAGACTAATTAGCACTGGTTTCAATTTTTGAATAAAGAAATAATTAGGAAAAGATAAGTCAGCATCCCTAATTAGAATTCTGCATTAAGTAGCAAAGATAAGTGTAGTAGGTTGACACTGGTCATTTTGAAATACAGGAACAGGATAAAAACTTCTTGCTCTGAACATCCAATTTTACCTACTAGAATCTCATTATTTCCTAAAGGATTGCACTGTCAAAGAAATAGAGTTAAGCACTGAATTAAGCTCAAAGACATTGTCAAAATAGGGTGAAATGGTACACAATATTGAAGCAGTACCTTTTCCAGGTTTTTTTTTCTTTTTTGTAAATACCAACAAATGTTCAAGGCTTTTTAGCAGCTCTCTTTTTCTTTGTTTCTTTTTTCCCTTTATTTATCTTTATCTTTCTTTATTTCTCTATTTCTCTTTTTTTTTCTTTCTCTCTTCCTCTCTCTCTCTCTGTTATATTATGGCTTCTGTGTTGAGAGACCTGGTTTGAAATCAAAGCTCCACCGATTTTTATTGGTTCTGTTCCAGTATTGATACCTGTTCCCTGATGTGTGAGGGAAATCACTGCCACTGAAATCAGCCAGCTAAAAACCCAAATCCCTCAAAGAAAAAGAAATTAGAAAGAGAAATGGCCTGTAGTGTTCCAGCAGTAGTGAAATGAGGATCAGGTGTCCAAGTTTAAATCTGGAGCACTTGCAATCAATAAAGGTGCTTCAGATGTGTGCCCGCATGAGAGCAGCATTGCTTTGTGAGATGAGCTCAGACTTTAAGAATTGCCATGTTCAGGGGTCCTGCTGTGGTGGAGGAGCTTCCACACAGTGCTGAACAGAAGCAATTAAAAGTGGCAATGGCAGGTTATAACTGCAAAGCACCTTCAGAAGTTTTTGGTTTTTTTAGGATATCCTAGTAGTAGTTTTCCCGTTGGGATATCCATTTAGACATCCTCTGTGGATTAAAGGCATAAACAATCCCATTTCACTCCCACAGGTTTGCAAGATGAATACTTGTCAGCCCTAATGTGAAAATACAGGAAAAGAGAAAAAATTTCCTTCTAAGTATAGCAGAGATCCAGTTGGTAGCTCACAATTCAGCAATAACTACTCCATTCTGCATCTCTCCGCAGGAACGATGGGACTCAACAAGATTTCACCAAATTTATTATAATAGTAGAATTATTGGAATAAGTCTACCAGAACACCTGAAGGGACTGATGGAGTATAAATACCACTTCCATTAGGAAGTAGGTACCAGTCAAGCTCACCTGCCAGCCCAAAATCTCTCACATCTGCCTGGGATGGAGCTATGCTTGGTGCCTCCTGTTTGATTTTCCTGACAGTCAGGATCATTTCTCTTCGCACAACATGCAGACCTCCTTTTCTCTTTTCTTTTTTTTTTTCTTTTCTTTTCTTTGAAACAAGTATGTATAATATTTATAATGCATTGTAAAGAAAAATGCAGTCATCTATCTGTGGAAAGAAAAGCGTAATTCATGTAATTTGACTGATCATTACTTCAATAGGGTTGGTATAGACTGCTGTAAGAGGCTGTTAAATTGCTGTTCCTTCATCAGCCTCATTTTGCATAGAGTAATACAGGAATATAATTCATTTCTCTTTAGCTGTAAATGTTCTCAAGCCAATCTTCCCTTCCTCTCTCTTACACACACACAACTAATTTAATAAAATACCACAAAGCACAACAGAGAAGAATGGGGGAGAACTAATTTTGAAAAGAACTTTCTTTTGAGAATTTTTCAATGCTAAGACAATCTAAAGATCGAATGCAAAAAAAGATGTTTGAAACGTTGTCTGGATAGTTAACCCCAAGGTCTCAAGAATTCATTGATACTTGAAAATTTCTCCTGAGCCCAAAACCAAAACAAAACACAAAAGGAGAGCCGTTGCAGTCTGTTGTCAAAAAATCAATTGTTGCAGTCTGTTGTTGAAATGAAAAATGAGAAGACTAAGGCAACTCTTAAATCTTCTCTACATCCCTGCACTCCAGGAAACTTCCCTATCCTGTAGGAAAAACTGAGTTCTGTATTTCCAAATGTATCACTGCATTCAAAATATATCAGAATATATTCTGGTGAACTGTGACCATTTTTCCAGGCATCTCAGATCATGTCAACATTGTTTGTAACCCAGCAGTCTGTCTGCTGTACTCATGGTTTGACAAGATCTAAGTTGTTGGATAAAGGACAGGAGCCCATGAGGAATAATTTCTTTAATGACATCTCCTGATTAAGAACTTAATTTGAGATCTGTCTGTTACAAAGTTATTAATCCACCCAATGTTCTTTGCTCATTCTATGTATGGCAAGTTTCTTTTATTCAAATGACAGCCAGTCATACATCAAATGCTCTGAGAAAGTCAAAGTTTCTCTATCACAAACAGACCTTTTTGGCTAGACCTGAAATTCTGTCAAATAAAATATGCTCTTGTTTTAAAAAAACTTCTTTGAAGCTTTGCAGACATTAATCTTACGAGTTTTCTTTCTTCTAGTCCTTTGCTGCTGGTGTCTGCCTCCATATTTTACTAGTTATGCTACTTTATCTAGAATGAATCAACTGATTGATGCAGTATATTTCCCCATATAATTCATTCTAGCCCTTTCCAATACTGAAATCAGTAATCTTCCAAACTCTGGAGTTCAGACTTGGTTACTAACAAACATTCATGGTTCAGAGGGCCCTTTGGCTGACTCCCTCAATGCTTACGGTACATTACCTTGGTTTGCTAATTTATTAGCAATTACAAGTTTTCTTTCCACCCTGAAGACCAGGAAAGCTCAAACTGTGCAGGTGGCCACGAGGGGTTCCCCTGGGCAGGTGCTGTCAGGGTTCCTGCAGCACCCAAAGAGTCTCCACTTCAGGGCCACTTGACAGTTCCTCCAGCCCACCTTGTGCCCGACCCGGATGGAGTAATTGACACCGCACCTGGAATGGAAGAGGACTCCTTGAGCAATGGATCCAGTTGGGTTTATTCAGGAGAGGCCTTAAGGCTCAGGCAGGGAGCAGGAACGAGCAAGAAAGAGCAGGAACACAACCAAGAGGAATCACAGGCAAGGAGCCTCAAACAAGGGAGGGTCGAGGGGTTATAAGTGGGAAAAGGTGGGAGGGGTAAGGGAACACGACATCCAATGGAAAAGGGAGGCGGGGAAGGAGCAGGGGTGAGGTAACTGTGGAAGCACCAATGGGTGGGGACCAGGGGAGTGGTTTTACACAGGAACCAATGAGGGAGCAAGAAACACAGAACTTTCCAGAACTGAGGGTGGTCAACAGTTGATTAACAGAAATGTATTTGCATTGGAGGGCAGTGAACCCTGGCAAATGGGGCCAGGTGCTCGCCCTGACTTGACTATGGTGTCTCCCCAAGGCATCCTAGACCTCTCTCTTTCTTGACTGTCTCCCACACAAAGCTCTTTCCCAGAAGGGACAGGCAGCCAGCAGATGACAAGGGATAAGGGATCTGCAGCCTGTGTCTCATTCTGGCACTCTTTAGGGTGACATCAGTAGGTGCCTGCCATCAGTGACCATCCACTCTCCCTACATGAGCACTGCCAGCTCTTTTCCCTATTCCACTTCTCAAGCTTTGCCTGGACAGGTTCTACCCCTTCCCAAACTGAGCAAAACCCTGCCCTTGCCATCAACATTTTCAGTTCATTTGCATCTGACAGGAGCTGCTGCCCTATCAGTTGTCTTAATTTTTTTCACAAACACAAGCAGTCCTCCCCTTCCTGTGAACTCCAGACTTAGGGAAAGGTAAATCTGGTTTAAAAATGTCCTGTATCATAATTTTTTAATGCTAATGCCTGTTGTAGTTCCCCATGTCCTTTGGTTTCATTTGTAACATTCCCACATTTTGTTGTTGGCTACAAATTCTTTGCAAAAACCAAACCTGACCAGGCAATAACCCTGGGTTAGTTGCAGAGCTGCAATGTTCTAAATTACTGATTAAATTTTTACTGAGAAGATAAAATTTTTCCCTGCTATGGACTTCACTGTATTTCTGATGTCTTGAAATCTAAGTGGGTTTTGTCATTATGTCAAATTAAAACTCTTCAGCTAAAATTGTGACACAATTTTTGATGTAGTTGAGGTCATTCTTTATTGAGAATAGGGAGTCCACAATAAATTCCTCCCCGGCAATTTCATTACACACAATTTTAATGAATTAGTATTTAGAGCTCTGTAACTCTCAGTGGCCTGTGATTTAGGAACATCTAATACTAACCCCCAGCAACTTTCCTTACATTCTGATTTTTAACAATCACCAGCTCCATCAGATTTCTTTTCTGAGTATGGTGTTGGCAACAATGCGCACGGGCTGTTCTTGACAGGCAGTTTGGGTTTTTTTTCATGCATAAAGGATTTCCAGCTCAGATTTCATGCCTGAGAATTCAAACATGACTGGCCTGTTTCAGCCTTCTCTGCCTTGTTTGTTTACAGGTCTCTTGACTAGGGAGAGATTTAAATTACCACATTCATGCAATCTACTCTCTCTATACTTGACCTAATATCCCTTGTTCAAAGCTATCCATCTTGTGCCATTTAAATGTTCTGGTTTTGGTATCTCCTGATCCCTTTCCTCTCTATTCTGCAGGATAATAGGTTTTCTGGGAAATTCATGGATAGCCTGGATATCTTTAACTTTCGTCTTTCTACCCAGATCAGTCAAGCTTTCCAGACTGTGAAGAGCAGTGCCAGATGCTGTGTCAGAGTCCAACACAGATGGAGCCAAAGGTAGCCCGTTTTCATTCCCACAATCCTGCCAGTCCCTGAGTCATGGTGTTTGCCATCACTCCCAAAATAACAGCTTTGATATCCTCCCAACTTTATACCAAATCCCATCCTCTTCCCCCAGCATCCTCTCCTCTGTGCAAGTGCCACTTGTGGATGCTCTGTTAGTGATAGCTGCACTGCATTCTGCTTTGAGCTGGGTTTTGCCTACACCAGCCACTAAAGACCTCTGTGCCAAGAGCACTCCCTCATCCCCTCATGAACAGAACTGTGCCTTCAGAGGGGGAAACAGGCTGTGACTCACTCCAGCATCTGCTGGCACCATAAGGACTGGGAATGGATGGCTGGCTGGGTAGGTGGGTGGATGGAGCCAAACAGACAGAGGAGTCTCTCAGTTCCAGTGGCAACTTCTGAATATGCCACCTCCCAGCTCTCATACCCTCTGCTGGCAGCTGGGTGAGGACCTGACCCATCAATGTGCTGCACTCACACTGAAGCATCAGGGCAGGAGAAGAAGAAGATTGTGGGGCTTCTCACAGTCGTGACTCTCTTTTACTTCCAGCCTCTCCCTGGTACTGCTCAACGGGAAGTTAAATGGAATTACATTCCTTGTTGTCACACTTTCCCTTCTCTACCCTGTCAGGAGTGTGAACCAGCATACAGGATACAAGGATAGTAAAAGCTTTTTAAAAAGAAATCCTATTATTGAAAAGAGCTCTTATTTAACTGTTGAAAGGATTTATGAGGAGGCTGATGGATAAGAGTCACCTGAAGGATAAAGTATGGGGCTTTCTACAAGCACGAGAGAAGCCCACATCAGCCCTAACCTGTGGAAGAGGTTTTACAGCAACTTCTGTGAGCCAGAGAGAAGTTTGATAAGAGGTCCCATGTTTACCCCTGAAAGAATTTTCTACCCAGGTCATTGACATAGAAACCAAGAAAGAAAGAAAGAAACCCAGAAAGAAAGAAGGATAAATAAGAGAAACCTGCAACTGCCTATTCCAATAAGCACTTTGTTTGTCTTTCATGACCAATAAGTAATGTGTAAACTTAGGAGTTTTGTAAGAATGTAAAAAAAGCATGCATTCTATAATAAAAACAGTCTGAAGCCTTCTGAAAATGGAGTGTGTGGCTTTGTCTCCATCTCAACTACAACACAAACCCACACAGAGCATCAGTATCAGAGCATTACTGGCAGCCAAACAAAACCTCTTCCAGTTTAACAGACTGAAATAAAGACTGGACATTGGTAAGTCTGGACATCAGCAAGACTGCAAAAGTTGTGTAGAGGTATAGCAGTTAATGTTAAACGTTCTGACAAGTTATTGACCAGCATCCTTTAGTTTTAATATTATTTTGAATATTAGAGATTAGCAGAAGATACAATGCAAAGAATAGATCATTATACTTCTGCCCAGTGTGAAATTCTTGTATCTTTTTATGGAATATCTAGTTCTAGGTTCTGCAGCATCCTGGTTCTTTACTGGACATCTTAGGTTTGAGCATATATTCCTTTGCCAACTTGACAGTAAATCTTCCCAGCTGTATGAGAAGTGACAGGCTTTAAAAGGGTATTTCTCCATAGCAGGAATTCCTTGAAAATGGAATTTCTCTGTAATTTCTTTCTAGAAAAAAAGAAGAAATGGGGGGACCAGGGCAAAACGCAAAAAGGACAGGGGTCAAATCACTAGATTGTTTTTTTGTTTGTGGGTTGTTTGTTTGTTTGTTTATGTTTGTTTTGGCTTTTGGGTTTTTTTTTTTGTTTGGTTTTTTTCAGGAAACCACGCTTAGTACACTTATAGTTCTATCTCCACTTCAAACCAGAGCAATCTCTTAAGAAGTTCTCTATCAGAACACAGCAAAGTAAGTAACAAGCAATGATCACATTTTCCATACCCTAATTCATGATGCTGTCTTGAGGTTTGTTCTTTCCTACCAAAATTTGGAGGTCACTGGATGACTGACATAACCAATTGTAGCAAAAAAAAAAGCTTTTTATCCCTGTTTAAACATCTAGTGTTTCTAACTGGGCTACACTGTAGAGATAAAATGTGAAACCATGGATAAACAGGCTCCATATCTCTGATTAGATTTTTAATTAGTCAGAAATTTGCGTATTTTCTTAGAGAATTAGAACAAACTTGTTAAAATCAACAAAATTGGGTATTAACTTTAACCCAAACAAGAAAAATCGTTTCCAATTATGTGGACAGATTTATCTTGCACATTCCTTGCATCTGCTGAGGTGTTATACCTTTAATATAAAGCAACTGCTTGGTCAGAGCTGGGCTTAATTTCCCTTGAATATAGGCTTTGGGAAACCAGTCATGTGTTCTGTTTAAAGCTTTTTACATTATTTGCAATTTTTTTCCTTTTAAGAAACTCATAACATCCACAGAAAGTGAAATTAATACTGTTGGGTGGAAAACATTTTGGAACTTCTGCATTTTATGCAGCAAAGGAAAATGTTTTTAACAGCTGATACACTGGGCTCATAATTCAAACTGTCCCTCATTACAGACCTAAATTTTTCTTCCATCCCACACAGATTTCTACTCTATCCCAGTTTTTCTACTCAGAATTACTCACATCAGAAATGTAGGCCCATGAAATACAGGGCAGCAAAAGTGTTATTTATGCTAAAGGAACCAATCCCACTTCTTATTTCAGCTTTCTGGCTGAGGGTTTATTGTGTCCTCCCTCTCGGGGCTGAGTCCCATATGGTATCTCACATTTGCACCCAAGCACATTCAGAATGTGATGTCTTTGCCTCTGAGAGCTTGAATTAATCCACCAGGACTCAGGCACCAAGCACTATAAAGAGCTGGAGGCTTTATTGACTGCAAGCTCTCTGGATGCATTTTTGCCATGTGAATTATTTAAAGTCCCTCACGAGCTTCCCTGGGGCCTTTTCAAAAGGAACTCACAATCACCTTCAAACGTGCTCTGGCCAACCCTCCCTTCTGAACCTGCTTCCTCTAAACACTCTGAATTCTGGCAGCATCTTCCCACCTCTGGGAGGGGAGTGGAGCCCAGCAGTCAAAATTTTCAGACCACTCTGCAGTTAGAAGTAATTATTATATTCTAAATGACTGGAATTTTTTTCCAGGACAATAGAAAAGATATTCTAGTAATTATAATAGTTCTGATGTCCTGTCATACTTCTATACACAAGATTTATCTTCATAAGGACTATGACAAGTGATGTTATTTCAGAATTGCACATATATGGCTTTATATAGTCGTACAAGTTCAAGAATACTTGATTTTAGTTAATTTGCATTGAACCTATTTAATAAAGCTATCATCATTCAGAAATTGCTTCAGAATAGCAATAAGATTTTCATTTCACAGTCTTTTTCAAGAACAATTTCTCCATGAAAATCAACTCAAAATTATATGGGGCGCAGGAATTCATTATGAAAGAGTTCAGTTAATAGAAACTTAGTTCCCAAAAGCTTTCAGCTGATGAATCCAAGAGTTCAGCCTGAATATTATCAGTAGGAAATACAGCAATAAAAAAAAGCTAAAACACCACCAATAGACAAATGAATTATGGCTCTAATTCTTTTTTCCATCAGACTCCAGTGGAAGTATTTTTAATTTTTTTCTGTTCCTGTAAACTTAAGCCACGTTTTTGTTGTTGTTTGTGGCTAATAAGGAAATCATGTTGTAACACATCATCCAATTCAGGACACAGTAAAGAAGCATCTCTACCCTGGTCTAGCATCTCTGTTTCTTCCTTTTTCCTCTTCATCACCTGGGATTTTAACAATTCCCCATTCAAGCCCAGGTAGAGCTTCTTCACCTGTCCATATTTACAACTTAGACTCTGTATAAACAATTTTATTGACTATGCCTGACCTCTCTTTTTCCATCTCCCTTTCTTATTTTCAATTTCTGCCTCAGCCAGGATTTATTTAATGAATTCATCCAAGCCTTATCAAGAAAAACCTGCCCTGCCTTGTATTTTTTATGCACAGTGGCAGTCTTACTAAATAATAAGTATTGATAATAAGAACACCACCATTACTGCAGCTCTTCTCTTGAGCTAACAACTGTGACACAAGCCACCAACATAAGAAAGCACTTTATTCACCAAACAGTCCTGACATTAACTTCCCCAGCAACAAATAATTATCTAAATAATTTGTAAAATTGTCAAGCAGCAACCTGCCTTTTTTCTGCAGCTCCCACTTATGTGATGGAATTTCCATTTGCAACATGATGCAATATTTAAATTGGAGTGTCTCGGATGCTTGTAAGATGCTACTCTTACCCTGAAGGGAGATCCTTACCTGATGCACTTTAAGAGTTCTTTCTCCTTCGAAGTTAATTTTAGATAACATCAGATGAGGATCTAGCCTACAGTGTTAGTAGGGCTCAAACCCAACCACAAGAAACCTTCCTATTGTGTCAGAATGTACAGATTTCCTTCTTCCCTGCCAAGAACCCACAGTACACCAAAGTGCACTTCTGCAGGATAATGGTCGTTTCAGCTGATAAGGAACGTGGATTTTCTGAAATTCCAAGATTTCATGGAATTCTATACTAGGGCCAAAGTTAAATTGCAAAGGCAGGATCTGAAATTCCGAAGCAAGATCTCATTTCTTCCTAAACTGAGACAATATGACACTGCTGTCCCCAGAGACCGAGTTCAATTAAATCATGAGGAAATTGCTTTCTACTATATATTTGCAGTAATTCACTTATTTTCTCTTTAATTAATTCAAATTAATTTCTCTTTTATTCAAGATTCTGAGTCAGGAAAATAGATAAATCTGATTCTTACTTCAATGCTGGGACTTTTATCATAGCTGAAGACAAAGAGCCCCTGTAATTTGGCAGGTCTATATTTACTTATAAAAACCCACAACTTATAGATTGCCAGAATATTTCACACTGATGCTCAAAATAGCCTTTTCAGTTTTCTGAAAATCATTTATAACTGTGAGAAAAATCAATCTCTCCTTTATACATTGCAATCAATTAACAGGTAGAAGATTTTTAAGTCTTCCAATATTGTAGTTTCTTGGATCATAAAGATTGTCAGACACTGACCAAACAGGTATTAGGACAAAACAAACCAGTGGGGAGATATTTCCAGTTCTAACATTCTCCTGGCTGTTAAACTCTACACGCATCTGCAGGAATATATGGATTGTTTTTCTAATAATATATCTGTATCTAGGAAAAGTATCAGGGAAAGTCTGTGCTTGAAAGTGTAAACAAATAAAAAAATGAATTTTGGGGAGTGATTCAAAGGTCATAAATGTCACAACACCAAAGCCTTCATGGGGAATTATCGGTCAAAGTGGAAAAAAAAATTAAAATCAAACAATTCTACCCATGTCCTCAATATTTGCCTCTTTTCCCAAAAATTCCATCCTCACACAAACACACAGCAGCTGATCAGTATTTCTAACTGAGATCTCTTGAAGAGCAGGCCTTATTATCAGAACTTTTCCACTTCTCTCAACATCCCTTACTCCAAGGACCTGCCAAAGTAGGAACCCAGAAATCTTTTACAAACCTTTTATTCCTAAAAATAACCAGCATTAGTTTTATCTCTTACACAGAGAGGGGCATTATCTATCAAAAAATTATTTGCACCTAAGTTAGAAAGCAAATTTGTTTGGTCTTCAGTGGCAGTAAGGACAGTAATTCCAGACTGATGTTAAAGGCAAAGGAAGATTGGTTCATAGCTTACAGATAAAAAACTATTTTTTCTTTGCTGCTGCATTCTCCCTACTTCATGCCTAAAAAAGACACAGGAACAATCTTCTTCTGCCTGAATAGTCATATCATGTTCTGACAGTTGATACAGCAAATTCTGCAACTGCTTTGGTTTGCATTTGCTTGAATTAAGAAAAAACAATCCAGATAGTTCAATAAATAAGCATATGAGTTCAGTTTCTGAGTAAACAGTAAATCAGCTAATAAATTGAATTAATTCAAGCTTCCTGCATCACTACACCTTAATGAAATCAGGACAATAAAATTCCTACAAGGTTACAAAAGTTTAATTTAATAATGGATTCTGTAATGTTCTCAGTACTCTCAGGATCATTTATACATTGAGATTTTGCCCCAACGGTGCAAGTGGTAGTGTTTCATTCCACTCCCTTTTAGGACATATAGGACCATAGTGTCACAGAATCATGGAATTGTTTAGGTTGGGAAAGATCTCTAAGATCATCAAATCCAACCATCAACCCAACACTGTCACGTCCACTGCTAATTCATGTCTCTAATCACCACATTTGAACATTTATCGAACATTTCCAGGGACAACACATAATTCATCTGTTTAACTCTTAAATAAAACATACTTTACACATTCTCTGCCTTTATTCAGTTGTTCAGTGAGCTTTCACTGAGCCTACACAGCTTAATATTCTTATAAGTGAAGCACAAAGAGTGTATCTGGTGATAAATTTGCATATCAAAATGGAAACGCGAGTTCAAATTGGAAAGGCGCAAAAAGAAGTGATCAGAAATTAAGAAACCTACTGATAAAGCCAAAGCCTGAATCTCTCAGTAAGAATTCACTATCAAATCAAACTGAAAATACCTATTGAACAGCTCATAATCTCATTAACTAAAAGTGAAAATTACACTTAATTCTTATTCTCTGAAGGTATGAGTTACAATAAATCCTACTGACATAGCAGTGCATGGGCCCAGGAGCTGGGATCTATTATAATCTACTTAACCTCTGAGAACCTAATTTCCACTTGAAATAATAATTAAAAAAAAATCCTTAAATACATTGACCTCTAATACATTCAAAATGTTGGAATAAATCAAGTAGCAGAGTTAATAATTGACTCTTTACTAATGTGCTGCTATGAAAGAAAAGAATTCAGTGTGCTTAATGCTATCCCTAATTTGAAGCTCTAATAGTCCATTCTTCATATTACTCTTCCTGCCAGTTTCCAAGGTAAACCTTTTTAAGCATTTTGGAGAGGGACTAAAGATGGAGTAAGAGAAAAGTAGTTGTGGTGCTGTGGTCTGAAAGGGAACATAATTCCCCACTTTATGCCATATTTCCCACATCAGACAAATGGTATTTGGGATTTACATAGTGACAGAAACTAAAACTGGAGCTTCATTGCAGCAAATGCTATAAGAAGGCATCAAACAGCAAAAGAGTGAAAGAAATCAAGCCACACTTTGCACATTTTTGAGGATTGGGTATGGCATGCACAGAGAGAAAATCTGTACAAAAGTCACACTAAAACTTGAGAGAAAGCAGAAAGTGGAGACAACACGTTCCAGCTGTTAATCAAGCTAAGTACACATCCTTCCTCACTCATCAGTTCAGTGCCTGCCTTTCTGCACACCAAATGTACAGTGTGCCTACTCACAACCATTCTACACCAAAATTCCAAGAGTCACTGACAAAAGATAACCAAGCTTATCTGTGAAGGAGGGAATTGTCATCATAAATAATAAACAGAAATTAAATATTATACCGTATTTATTTTATTATTTTTATCATGGTGAATGGAAGAGAATATTTTTTGGAGAAACCTTTTTATTAGACACACTATCAGGATTACTCCCAAGACATTTAAGAAGGAAAGGGGTTATCTACATTGGTTCTGCAACTCATTTAAATGTCAAAATGTGTTGGGGTGCAGTCCCTGTGATATCCTTGTATATGTAGCACTGCCACAAGCTATTTGGGCTACTAACTTCAACAAGAAAAACATTTTCCACATGTAAATGTCAATGGAGGTTCCAATTGCTACATTTTCTGTCTGACTAGGAACACAACATATGTAAAAATCAATATAGATGTATTCCAACATATCTATTTTTATATTCCAGGAAAAGCAAAGTGAGGAATTCATTCCCTGCTCCCTGTGGGCAGGCAGGAGTTCAGCTGTCTCCAGGAGCACTGGGCTCCACCACACGCTGTGGTGATGGCAGAGCTGGGCTTCTCAGCTCCTGGCAAAAAGTTATTTTATGGAGCCCAGTGCCCTATTGCTGTAGCAATCACTTCATACCATTGGTATTTAAGTAACTGAAGCATTTTACCTTCTAGTTTGATTTCAAGCTCTTTAAAAGTCAATGTTTTCAGTGAATGATCAAATTGTATCATGAACTAAAGTATATTTCTAAAATAATCTAAAAGTTATTTCCTACATAAAGAGTCTGGGTGTACTGAGTCATTCTGCTCACAGTAGCCACTTGTCACTCTTAATAAGCATTCCTGAAGACATACCAAATTATTAGCAGATTTATGATCTTTGACAAAGGATCACAACATATTTTATGTCAGCTGGGCAAACCTGCAACTCTGGTTTACTTGGAGCTAATTAATTCTGACTTTCCCTCAGTTATGCTCTTATTGAGGTCCATGTTGTTGGGTCTAACATCACAGGAAGAGCTGTCACACCAATGTCTCCAAGTTTAACTCTACAGAGTTAAAATGGGCACTGGTGCATGGGCACAGAGACAATGCTGGGAAGGTCTGGAGTGAGGATTTCCTGCAGAAAGCATGGAAGTGTGAGAGAATCACAGATTCATCAAAATGTTTAGGTTGGAAGGGCCCTCTAAGATCACTGAGGCCAAACCTTAAGCCAGCACTGTCAAACATATCACTAAACTCTGTCCCCAGGTGCCACACCTGCACAACTTTTAAATCCCTCCAGGGATGGGGACTCCAGCACTGCCCTGGGCCACCTGTTCCAGGCCCTATCACTCTTTCAGTGAAAAAACTTTTCCTAATATCCAACCTAAACCCTCCAGGGGCAACTTGTGGTGGTTTCCTCTTACAACAGCATTGACACACATCAGCACTAAGCCCAGATGCCAAATATGCAGATATCAGATGAAACAATCAGCCATGAAACAGAGACATTCTCAATCAGGACCTGACCTGATGGTCCTGCAGAGAATAACCTTCAGTATGGATGAGGCAATCAGGTCTGTGAGATTGTGGGCTTTGAATTCATGGCTACTGATGTCCTCTAACAGGTTAATATGTGCACATATTTTCAAAGGATTTGGCTTCCTGGAGCTTCCCTAAAATAAAGGTTGTGCCCAAATTCCTTCTTTTCAGCAATGCACAAAGTCATGGGCTAATCCTCAGTTACTCATTCATGTAAGGGTCTGTTTCCCAACATGATTCTTTGCACTCAGACATTAATTCCTACTGCCCAGCTAAGAATGTCTGTTCCTAATTAAATTAAATCTACCACTATATCTAAGGCATAGGGTCTTTATATTTTTTTGCCTCCCTGCTGTCTTTGAGGACTGATAGATAAGTAATTTTGATTTGATACTTATCACGACTTCCTAATAGTTTCATTAAAATTCTTTTCTTTCTTCTTTTTGTTTTAATGCTTTGTGGGATTCAATTTCCTTTGCTAAAGCCTATGACCTGCAAAATTACAGTGGTGAAAAAGGGATATTCAAAGCCTGATTTCAGGTGATTTCACATTCATTTGCTTTTTTGAACTTGAAAGGTAGAGAGGATTAATGTAGATTCAAGTTTGTTAGAACACTTAACACACTGCATAAAATGCTTTCCTTTGCACCTGCCTCTTGAAACATTTGCCTTTTTCCTGCTGCATGTCCTAAATCTGTATTGTGATTAAACCCCAGCCAGCACCAGCATCTCACACCACTCATTCCTCATCAGTGAGGGGGAGACTTGGGAGGGTAAAAGGTCAGACACCACAGTTACAGTCAGCTAGAAAAGATACAATACATTGGCATCTTCCAAGGAAAAAGGGATTTGGAAATACAAACTCTATGAAGTATAAATCCAGTAATCTAGGAACAGATTGATAATTACTTATACAAAGGAAATCAAGTTGATCTTCATAAATCAGCAGCAACTGCAGCTGTTTAGGGAATTGAAATAACAATTCCATGCTCTATTTAGGACAACACAACATTCTTTTAAAGAAATGCTGCTATAGACCTATGGGTAAACATTTAGAAGTTATTTCAGCTTGTAGTTAGAGCCACAGCCTCACTTTTCTCCTATGAGTGTGTGCATAAGGTGCTACAGCTGCTGTTTCACAGTTATCCCTGCAGTACTGCAGTAAACTTTTATTATTACATATGTCATTACTTTATTATTCATAGGCAGACCTGTAACCTGTTACTTTTTAGGAGTTTATGTAATGAAACCCATTTGCTCTGCCTTGGTTGATCAGTATTTCAGCACAGTCACACAAGTCATTGACTTTTCTCCCTGCAGAAGGTGCCTATCCAAGGGGACACAAGCCCAACCACACTGACAAAACCGAGCAGGTTGGGACCAATATTTTTTCTCCTTTTTGAACAATCTATTCCTCTGATGACTTTTTCAAACCAACTGGGCTGGTCATGAAAGCAGTAGCTGGACTGGTCAAGGTTGAGAGGACAGTGCTCCTTCCTTCCCTTTTGAAAAGGCCTCCACAGTGTTTTTGTTGTAAATGCTGGATGCCAGAATCACTGCAACGAGCAGGAAAAGCCAAGAGGACACAGTTCCAGTATAAGGTACATTCAGGGTCTTACAGATAACAGAGTAGAATCTCTGCTCTAAGGCTGCAGTAGATTTTCAAGATCTGGAAGCTGAAGTTGGAATTTTGTAGAATACAGACAGCAATGGAAGACAGAAAGTGCATGCTCTCCACACTAATTCTTTGTGGAAATTATCACAGAGGAGATTCCTCAAGAGCATTGCAGACACTCTTTGTATAATCAGAGGGAAGAGTCTTTGCCAATGCCCACCCCAAAAGAACTGCCAAGCAAGGACGTGAGGAGAAGATGACTTTATAATACAGAATGTTTTATCTGCATTTCAGCAACTCAGTGATAAGGTAAATTATATTAAATTCTCCAGCAGGTGGATGAAATATGAGCCAATATTCCACAGATAAAGTCTCCAGATGAAATTAACTCTGCTTGTTACTGATATAGATATTAAAAATGGCTGATAAGGCATAGGAGAGGTGAGGAAAACAGGTCTAAAAAACATGAGGAACAACACAATAAGGGACAAGAATAGGATGCAAGAACATGAGATCTAAGACTCCCTTACAACAAAACAGGTCTTCTAAGACTTATCTTAATGTTGCCCTAGGCCACCATTGAAGAATATCTAAGTCCAAAATCCCAGAAAGTCTTTTTAGATAAGAGCTACAATGACCAGCTTAAGAATTTAGTGGATTTTGTTTGCCTTTGTTCATAGTTTATGAGAATAATTTATGAAAGAGCAAAACTGGGACTTCTGTGAGGGACAATACAGAGCAAGGATCAAGGCACTGCACAGATGCAAACTGTTAAGGAATACTTGCTGCTCAGTCAAACAATGCAAATCAGCCATGAGATTGATTTAACTGGGATTGCTGCTTCTTACCCTCAGAGTAAAACAGCTGGAGTATATTGATGAACCCTCCCTCTTTCTGCAAATATTTTATAACCATCATCTACTTCATCTGCTTCCAGAGACAGTGATTTTGGTGGGGTTTTTATACAAGATACTTTCTAGGTCTTTATTTGGCTTTAGACTGTTTTCACAGCCCAAGGAGTATCCAGCCCAGGAAATGCATTTTTCCTTCTCTGTGTATCCATTTCAGTGTTTGCATTTGTCATTTGCTAAATGCATTATGACACACCGTGGCTGCAATTCCCTAAAGAATTCCTTCTATGATAAAGTGATTTGGAAAGCAGTTGATCAAGGCGCTGGGCTTGTTAAGTTTCTAGTAATAGCTACTTCCATAAGCTCCAGGAAGGTAGCAGCACATGTTAAAATATGTTATTGCTGCTGGATAAGTACAGTTTGCAAAAATAATTTCCAGTAACAAGCTTCCAGTTTTCAGTTGCCAGCACATTTATTCTGGTTAAAAAATACATACATAATGCTTTTGTGAAAATACATTTGGTAAGCACACAGCCATTCCAGAGTGCTTTGATCACCGTGGCACCATCAGGGTGAATTTTTGCTTAGTCCAGCTGCCAGAGACCTTTGGGACTGTCTAAAGAACAATGAGGCATAGCTTCATCTTAAACGAATCTGGTTTAAAATGAGGAGATACCAGGGGGAACAATTCTTCTCCATGACCCAAATGCACTTCCCCATTTATAACTCCTACAGTTAAACCTGTGTTAGTGGCAATCAAATGCTGCTGCCAAGTGTGACTCCAGGATGTATCCAAAGTGACTCCAAAATTAGTGCACAACTGCTGTGAAACACTTCTTGTCTTGGAGAATGAAATCTGAGATGCAGATGAGGATTTATGTACTACTGTGCTCAATATTAGAAGCCCTAATTTTAGGGGACTTCACCTTCATTACCCACATGAGGAATCTGCTTGGGCTGCCAATTGAGAAAACCCTTTTGATGTGTTCACCAAGGAGAGTTTAACAAAGGCAAGCAGAGCATCCTCAGCCACGTGGGCAAATGCCTCCTCTGGCTTACTGTGAGACTCTGAAGCAAGAATAAAGCCTCATGCCATTCCACCACTGTGTCATTATCAAAGACTACAGGATACAGTAAATTTATTTAACAACTCCCACAAATTAGCAGAGCTATAATTAAGGGAGATACTTCAAACATTATGTCTCACCACAGGGTGAGTCCTTGTGTCGCTTCTTGATGTTATTAGGTCAGAACCTGCTTCCTTTGGTTTTCTTCTTCACTTTCTTTTCTAATTACTAATTTTTTTATAGACTTCTAGTTATACCTGTGGAAAGAATTTCTCTGTTGAAATAAAGGTACTTTCTAATTCACCTTTCTCAACCTGTATTTCTAATTTCTTGTGGTTTGGACTGTCATATCCCCTGCTCTTTTTTCTTCAGTTGTCTTTAGTTTTGTTATTTGTTTGGGGTTTTTTTTCCCCCTCAGTTTCCAGAGACCCATTCTCTGGCTATGTAAAAGCAGTCAGACAATTCAAGTTACCTTTTATTAGAGTGCAAGTAAAAAATTACAAGTTTTTGACTTCTAAGTTTTTCTGCCTAGTTCTTTGCCTGCCAGCCCTACACCTGGTTTAATTTAGGTCCTACTGGAAACAGGCTATCTTTTAAATCCAGCCACTCTCCAGGAGAGAGTATAGTATTCAAATAGAAGAGATTTTTTAGTATTTAGTATTCAAATAGAAGATCTTTTCTTTTTTTGGCACTAGACACCAACAGCACAAACCATTTATTAAAGGAAGGTCTTTGTGATCTACCTTTCAATATCACAGCAGCAGGTGGGCCTTTCTTTTAAAGAAAAAAATACTAGGAAGTGTGAGATGCTCACCAAAAACAGAGTGAGAAGGAAGATAGGTTCAAGTATAGGTGTAGCAAAGAGAGTCCATGTCTACTCCAGCTTGTATTGAAATTGATCCATAACCATTAATCCACAGTTTCTTTTTAATCCACATTAAACACCAAAAGGAAAATAATTCCAGCAGGTGAATTTCCTGCAGCAGGACAGTATCCCAAGTTGGGATGTTCACACTCATGTTTGTGGTGACAGAAGAGCTTTGAGGTCTGGTCATGTCAAGAAGCAGAATTTCAGGGGCTTGGAAAAAAAAATTGAAAAATAGAGTCTAAGAGCATCTGGGGTAGAGTGGCAGCTGAACTTCAGGATTGCAGTTTTGGTTTCAGATAGTCAAAACTGGAGGTGGGCTGGAGCTTATGAATGAGGGAAAGAGAGCAGGAGGGAAAATAAATACATACTATTTATATATGCCTGTGACATTAAATAATTGCAAGAAATGTAGTAAGTGAATTCCATCCATCTGTCCCACAAACCACCATTAGTCAGTAGATTTTTTTATAAGTCTCCTATCAGAACAGAGTGTTGAGACTTTCCCCCCCACCTCTTTTTCCACTTTCCCTTATGGATCACACTAATGAATCACTATTTTTCCAGCTATTCTCATTTCTTTTCCAAAGAGGCACTTCATACTTCTTAATTCCAATTTTAATTATCTCTTTAGGAAGACGCTTCAGTATGTGTGATTTATTGTACACAGGAATTAAAAAATAGATAAAGTGCATTACCTAATTCTTTCCTTCTTGAATTTTCCTACACTGAATTGCAAAGTAGAAGGTGAAAATTGATAAGAATAGTCTTGCAATACATAAAAATTTGGTACTGGTCACCCAATTTCTAAATGTACAAATTGACTGTGGTTTTATGAAATAATACATTAAAACAGTAAATTGGCTGTTGCAAATGTTAATAACCAAAGTAATACACTGGTAGTCAATGTGCATATGCAAATAGCAAAAATACTATATTGTAGTAATATACATTATATATTACTATAGTCTCACCTACTTTTAGTGCAAAATTATTTCAAAGCAAGAAATATATATACTTGAAAATACTTAAAATTCCAGGTCTGATAAGCAGGCGCATCACTGCTTATCTTTTTTTTGCAATTGGCTTTAAACTGAAATACTAGATGGTTGTTCTGCCATTTAGATATTTTCAAGCAAATACACATCCTATGTAGATAATGGAGATTTTGATTAAAAAAAAATTTTTAAAAATGACCTCAGGAAAACAAGGGAAGAATAGCTCTTGGCAATAAGTAAAATCTTATCTAGTTCTTAAAAATCTAACTAATGCATATTTCTGTCATGTGTTGGTGCAGGCAGAGGAGATCATCTGATTATTTGACAGTAAAAGTATCTTTTCTCTCCCTTTTATCTGTAAACGATCACAGTTTAGCCACTTCATTAACTCCATGTTTTGAATATTTTACTAGAAAATTTCTCCAAGCTATTGCTACACCAAAATTAAAAACTTGTACTTGACCTAGAATATCTTTTAGGAAGTCATTAATTTTCAATCCAAAGATAAATGATAGAGATGTTGTTCTGATGACTAATGGTGCTAATTGTTAAATTTGTGTGTTTTACAGCTTCTTATACTTTTTTCTTCTGATGGACTAAAGTGCCCTTTACTTTCAGAAGTCTCAGAGGATGAATTTACATAGAACATCAGCACGGCCTCTCCTAACCTTCATTTGCTGAGCTAAATGCTTGGATGTTTTATGTATTTATTCATTTATTACAGTTAGGCTGCTTTCCCGGAACAACTACAGCTTCTTCTTTTTCTGCACCTTTTTCATTCAGCAATGCTCATTCTTTACTACTTTATCTATAAGCAATAACAATTTTTTTTAAATTCAGTATTGCCTTGGCTTTGCACAGAGCATTGTATTTGCTATTTTAATGAGGACCTCATCCTCTAAACATTGTTGCTTATCTCATACAAAGATAAGGAGTATTTTGAAATAATATACATCTTTAGTTTAGCCCACTTTTGTCTGGTTTACATCACAACTTGAAATACGTTTTCTGAAGTTGTAAAGTTCCCTAATGTAGAGCAACAAAAATATTTACATAAACATGGAATTAAGGAAACGAAGACCGAGATTCAGCTCACAGACCAACATGCTCAAAACTTAGCTTGGTGCTGGGGTTGGCAGACAAGATGCAGCACCTGGAAAAGACTCTTTGGATGTCCTTTGGACACCTTAGGGCTTTTCCTGGGGGATGAATGTGTGAGAAACTGAATTATAGCATAGAATCATGGAATATCCCGAGCTGGAAGGGACCCACAGGGATCATTGATCCAACTCCCATCCCTTCACAGACACAACAGTCCCACCCTGTTCCTGGGGGTGTTGTCCCAGCACTCCTGGAGCTCTGGCAGCTTCAGGGCTGTGCCCATTCACTGGGGAGCCTGGGCAGTGCCCAGCACCCTCTGGGGGAAGAACCTTTCCCTGATATCCAACAGAAATCCCCCTGATCCAGCTCCAGCTGTTCCCTCAGATCCTATCACAGGTCACCAGAGATCAGTCAGCAGAATCTAAAAAGCTCCAGAGCTCACAAAATCTCTTGTGAGAGACCTGGATACCTGCACTGATGCTGTTGATTTGATCTCCCACTACTACAACTCAGACAGCCTAAACTGGTAGATGTGCCCACGCTGGCCACTGGTTTAGGTGAAAAATCTTGAAGCTGAACCCTTTTTAAACCAGCTAAATTACAGAGTAGAAGAAAGGGATGTTTCCCTCCTGGTTTGCTATGGAAAATAACCAAGTAAAATGGTGTTTGAAGAAGCAGATATTAATGCAGCATTTTTTTCCTGCTTTGTAGTGAATTTGCTATTGTAACTTAAGGACCCACTGTCCTCATTTTTCCTTGGAAGCTGCACAAAGCTTCTTAGGTAGCATTGCCTTATGCTTGTTACAAAACACTGCTGTTTCAGATTTGGGTATAATCTACCAAGTATTTATGGCCCAAGCTAAAACTTGCAGGCAAAATTTCCTTTTTAACTTTTCCTTTTATGTTTTGTGCACAAAGTGTAAGAAAAGTGTCCCAACGCAAGTGACGCCGTTCTCCTTTAAATCCTAGAGCTATTCTTATCAGAGTGAGTTGAGAGAACTGAAATTATTTTGTATTTTTAAACTGTTCTTTAATTAGGAAAATGTTATAATTATGAAAATCTGAAGAAAAATAAAAAAGATTGGATTTTACTATAGTTAACTAACTAAGCTCAGCTTGAAAATTTTCCTCTGTGGTATCTTTGTACCTGCTTGCCTGTCTAGCAATAGAAAAATTACCTTCAATTACTTTTCTTACATTACTCCAAAATCCATGGGTCCAAGACCTGATAGACATTTTTTTTTCATTCAGACACTGAGCATTAAGTGACCAGAGAACTGGAACCTGGCCTTCTGTGAGATCCTTAGTAGCTCATAGCAGGGTTGCACCTGATAGTGGCTTCTCAGGTTCAAACTTTCATCAAGTGCCATAAGCCTCAGTGAGCAAAACATTGATTTGGTGATAATCAGAAGGTTGGAATGGTGAAATGTGTCAGGGCACAGAGCTCCTGACAGTTTGTTTTCAGGCCTACTGGTTTCAACAAGGTAAGTAATTACTCACAGGCCACAAGACCAGTTTAAGACACCAGAATTAGCCCCCCTGTTCAACTCCATTTATCAGTCCCACAGTTTAAAATGCTGGAATCCTGGATGACATTTAGCACCAGGATAAAAGGAGAGTTTCAAAAAAAATGTGTCTCATGGGTGAAGAAGTAAATGATATAGGAAACATATGCAAGAGGTTTGTTCTGCAGAAGGAGGAGAGTGTGATTCTGTGTGAAAGAGGGATAGTTTCAACATTTTTCTCAGTCCTCCCACAAACCCAGAGGGAAAGCAGGATTGTAAAATGTGCCTAAGGTTCTGCAAATCTGTGAGTGTCTTTGAAAACAATACAGGCATCCAAGTACTGCTGTGCTCCAGACTCTTGGTAGGGCTCCATGAAAGAATGAAATGTTGTGCAGATGAAGGATCACAGGAATCCCAGTGCTCACAAACTTCATCCACCCAGAATGAGTCACTGTCACCATGGCCACACCACGACAGATGGCTACTCTGGAGCAAAAGTGCTGCACTTCATACCTGAAGCTGGCTCATTAACAGAATATGCAAAAACTAAGATCTACAATATGTTATGAAATCTTTAATGTAGAGTAAAAACACTGTGTGCTGTGTTGCATTGCATTGATGATATGACTGTAATTTTAAGGTTTAGTGCTGGGTTTGATAAAAACCCTTAAAAATCACTCCTACCTGCTTTGATATTGCTCAGTATGGAAGTTTCTGTCATGAATTCAAAAACTTTCCAATAGGCAAGGTTTCGTAGTGAAATTGGATAAAATGAAAGAAGTAATAATTTCAGTCTTGAAGTTGTTCAAATCTCAGTGTAATCTTTGAAGAAGATATGTTTATATAAAACTATCAAAAATTAAATTGATTCAGTTTATGAACACACTACATAATCTTTTTGGTCTTTTTTTTGTGCAGAACTTCCAAAAAGACAGTGAATTATTAATAACTGATTAGTATAGGCATTGGAGTCTGTCCAAATTCAGGACCATCCTCAACATGTTATAGTTGAATGATGAAATCTCTTAAGAAAATCTCCTGCTCTTGATTCACAATGATCCTAAATTGAGAGCATTTGATTTTTTCTTGGACTGTTCAAAAGCTCTGTTGTATCCTTCCCATAACTTGTCCAGCTCCAGCTGTTGAGTTCCTGGATATTAAGATGCTTCTGTTGTTTCAAAGACCCTTCCAGTATCAGATATTTTCTCACTTGATCTAAGTCTTATACAGCTAATTGCACTGATATTATAAAACTCTCCAAGCTTTTGAGCAATTTCTGGTACTCCATGAAATCTTCAAACTTGTACTTACATTTGAATACTACAAAATTTGCAATTTCAGGTGATATTATTGCCATGGTTTAACCCCAGCCAGCAGCCAAGCCCCTCACAGCCCCTCACTCATTCCCCCACAAGTGGGACTGGAGAGAGAACCAGGAGAGCAAAAGCTACAAAACTCATGGGTTGAGGTCAAGGCAGTTTAATAAAGCAAAGCCCATGCCAGCCACTGGGAAGAAAATTAACTACCCCAGCCAAAAAAAGCAAAATTATCATTAAATGTGGGGGTAGAATTGAATTTATAACTATTCACTGGAGGACTGCAATGAACAGTCCATCACTAATACATAGCAATATAGCAATTTCTTTAAAACTACCTTTGAGGTCCAATGTTGAGCATGTTTTTAACATGCCTTATGCCATGCTAAACTTGAGCATGCCATCAACTTAAAAAAATGTCCGTGCATTATTGTCTGAAAAATGACTAAACAGCAGCATAAAATGAGAAAGAAGTTGCAGAGTACTTTATAGGGATGGAATCACAATAAGGCTGGCAGCCTCAAAAAATATTTAATCTAATACAGCTCAAAACTCTTAAAATATTAAGCCCTTAGAAAGAGAATATTAGGTTACAAAAGTGAAGCACCTCCTTCTAGAGGAGACCAACATTCCAATCATCAGCTCACAGTAATACTTCAAACACAAATATCACTGGACATGGGTCTCACTTTTATGTGCCAAGAGCAACCTATTATTCACAATTTCACTTTTAGTGACAGAACCACTCTAACTGCATTTCTCAGGTCTGTTATTCAGAGTGCTTAAAGATCACACTCTGAGCACTCCAGAATAAATCTATGTGGAGCTATAAGATGAATTATATTACAAAGCTGGCATCAAGTTAAATTGTTCAAGCAGGGAAAAGAGGTCAAAAAAAGGTTCAAAGCAGAACACCCACAAGTCTGCAGGTACAAGATACAAATATTGGCACTGCCTTCTCAGGTAGGTTCCTGATGCTCTGTTGTTATGACAGAACCCAGAAAAACAGGAAGAATTTTTCCATCTTGAGGCAGCATCCTGCAGTATACAAGAGTACCACTGCTTCATCATGGAAAACATAATTTAGGAAGAATATAAAGCTAGGACATCTAAATACAAAAACCCCACAAACCAACACAAACAAACCAAACTAAAGCACTCAATAAAGCTATCTCCATTTAATGTAAGAGGATTTGAAAAGCAAAATCATGAAGAATATTCCCAAGGCTATGCAGGCAGTGGTAGATGTAGTACAGATTCTGCAGGGGGTCAGAGATTTTGCACTTTTACTCATAACCAGCATTCAATTCCCAGCTGTTCCCATCATTTCCTGTTTTCCTCAGTCATACAAGGATTCTGCTTATGAACAAGAAAATGTTATTTCTACACACAATCTGCATTATCTTGGAAAGAGAAGCACACAGACATTGGATACTAAACTGAAGTGGGCATTAGAGTTGCTGTGGGTTCCAGCACACAAGCCAGGCAGAATATTGGACAACCTAAGCCAAACACAGCAGCCACAACATCAAACATCAATAAAGAAGCACACTTGAACTCTGTATATCTTTCAATTTCCACTTTATCATACACTTCATCCAAGCATCTCAAAACTCTTAAAAATATTTATGAAATCTTGCAGAACTCCTGAGAAGTAAATTATCATGACTTGCCACTTTACAGATTGATACACTGAAATTAAAAAACAACTCAGCACTAGAGCTAGGGAAAGAATTTCACACATCTAACACCTTCCCTTCAGCCCTGAATAAAAATGTCTTAAGCTGCCTATAACAAGATGTACTCAGAGACATCCTGGCAGCTCTGAGAGACACATTTATAATAAATTATATTAAATTGCAAAAATAGATGTTTTGCATTAATTGATTTTCTTTCTTGCCATCCCTTCTAAACAGTCAGAGAAGTTTTACAGTTCTCAGAACTGAGCAGTAGAGACTCATCTCACCAAATGTCCCACCTTAAACAGGACTTTTCAATACAGATTCACAGAAACAGTCTGAGAGTTTGTTGTGAAGGTAAATTCAGATAATCCTGAGAATCTTCCTGGAAAGCAAGTATCCAGAACTATTTATGTCACAATACATACTAATCTGAGCTTCCATATCTAATCAATTCCCACTCTTTTTTTCAGTGCAGAGGTTACGATCATTATGTCATAGAATTGTTAAATTTGGGACAGACCTCTAAGATCATCAAATCCAACCTTCCACCCAGCACCACCACCATGTTCCCAACTAAACTACATCCTTGAGTGCCATATGCACATTTTTTTAACACTTCCAGGAATGATGACACCACCACTGCCTTTGTCAGTCTCTACCAAAGCTTTACGACCATTTCTGTGAAAAAAAATTTTCTAATTTCTGCTCTAAACCTTGCCTGGTGCAAGGTGAGTCCATTTCCTTAGGTTTAGTGAATGTTCAATGTCACACGGTGAAATTTTGTCAAAGATGCTCACAGACAAAATGTTTAAAATGTAATAAATTAATAAGTTCATTGACAAGGAATGAAAGTGGGATAACTTCACAAGATTTCCACTGATTTAGCTCCTTTGTATTGTCTCAGTGTAGTGGCAGGGTATTTGGCCAACAACCTTGCATTAACTTGGTACTTAGAGTGGAACCTAAAAAGGAAGCATTCCACTGAGAAAGATGGAATATGCTACACTTCAGTAGTTAACTAACAGTAAGTTAATTCTGGTTTTGTGGATGCTGACTGCACATTGATGGAAACATAAAGAAATATTGGACCTAATTTGTTCACTGTTATCACCCTGTTTTATTTAATGGACAGTAGTTCTGCAGGAAAGGGAGAGCCTCTTCCTGCATTCTGCAGGTGCACAGCCCAGATGTCCATGTCTCTGACTGAATCTCTAGCATTAAAAACAGGACTCACCCTCAATCATAGTTAAAATACTAAAAAAAACTTTCAAGCATGCACTCTATGCAGCCCCCAAAGAGAATTTTTCACTGATTGGCAGTTTTGGGGTTTTTTTTTTGGTTTTGGGGGGTTTTTTTTGGTCATTTGATGGCTTTCTTTTCCTTAAGCTGTTATTTGGACAGATATATTAATTCAACAAAGATTACATATTCATGAATTGAATGACAGTGAAGAAAAATGGGGGCTTTTGATCTAGAGCTTCTTGGTTTCCTGTGCTGCCTTAGGTGGTAACAGTGCAGAACTCAACATCCTCTCAGGCTCACTGTAAAGTGCACAGCTGAGCTTTAATCCAGTTCTCAGCTCCAAAACGAAGAGGGTGAAAATGAGGGTTTCTTGGGAAGGAAATGCTTTTGCGAGGTTATGTGCTTTGCCTTTTTTTGTTTGTTTGTTTCCTTTTCCAAATAAGATTTTGTGGGACACCAGAAATGCAGAGTTTGTCGTGTTTCAGCATGGACTGGGAATCAGTGAGATGTGTGAAATGGCTGGACACAGATTACCCACTATGCACGTTTCTGATTTAAGTTATGGTGAAAGCTGAGATCTAAAGGGTGAAATGAGGAAGTAGAATGTGCTTTAATCTTTCCCTTTTTTTAAAATTTCTTTCCCTATATCTCACATTTAATACTTACAAGGGAATTCTTCCCCTACTGTGATAGATTTGTCTCACGAACACAATTATGTATTCTGTCCTTGAGGCTGAAAGTGTTCTCAAAGAGTTCTTCCTGTTACTCAAAGAGAAGAAAAAATCTGTAGAAAGTGCAACACTTTTTACAGTTTATGAATCCCAATCAGCAGGTCTAACTGTCCATTGATCTACTGACAAGCCCTAATAAATTTTTTAAAAATTGCTTGTCTTGAAAAAAAAACCAAAACCCAAAAAAAACCTCTTCAGAATTTTTCAGTCCTGAAGGGTATAATTTTTAATATTTTACAGTCTGGACCAGTCCTTACTGTCAGCAGTAAGGTTCAGTGTTAAATCAGAACTGCAAACCTACAGACGTTTTTGCTCTTCTAGCAGTGAATATCACTGAGAGGTAGCCAGTTAGTTTGCAGCTGTGCCACTGCACTGATTTCATTGGATTCACAAGCTAAAAAAATCAGTACTTGTTAATATTCAGACAGAAATCTTCCAGTTTGTTAAAATACAGCTACATGAGTTGCAGACAACATCAATGTTCCAACAATTATGTTCATTCTGTGGTAAGGGGTTCCTCTCTCTGTACTGAACTATATCCTCTTCTTAATTGCTGCTTATCATCCATTCTCCTGCTCTTTCTCTGTCAATGATAACAAGATCTGTGTGTCACATCCTCACTGCCAGTGGAACCTCACACCCTTTGAGAAGGAAGGTCTTCTCTTTCTCCAAAGAGACAAGGTGACCTGCTCTCCATTGCTTAGACAAATTGTAGACTCTACAAGTGACTCTAGAGGTCCTCAATCCGTCACAAAGCCAATACAATCCATGGCTGAACCTCCTTCCACATGCCTGCCAAATGTTTCTCCTCACATGTTGACCCACGCTCTATGGATCTTCTCATTTCCCATCTTTCAATCTTTTATTTTCATTTCCTGTTCTGTCTCTAAATCTCTCTTCCCCTGTGCCCACTTACCATATGGTGTGTTCTTCCTTCTCCTGCCACCAAACAGAAATCCAGACTCCCATAATCAGAACATACTCTTTGCTGTGTCAGCACAGATCACAGAACCACGGGAGGGTTTGGCTTGGCAGGGAGCTGTCATCTACTCCAACACCCTGCAGGGACACCTCCAAGGGGTGACCTTGGGAACAGCTTCAGACTGGAGGACAATAAGTTTAAATTGGATATCAGGAAAAAATTCTTCCCTGTGAGGGCGGTGAGGCCCTGGCACAGGTTGCCCAGAGAGGCTGTGGCTGCCCCATCCCTGGCAGAGTCCAAGGCTGGGTTGGATGGGGTTGGAGCAATTTGGGATAGTGGAAGGTGTCCCTGCCCATGGCAGCGGGTTGAACAGAATGGTCTTTAAGGTCCCATCCAACCCAAACCATTCTATGATTCCATGATAGTCAACTAGACTGAGTTGCTCATAGCCCCATCCAACCTGACCTTGGATGTTTCCAGGGATGGGCCCTCTACCACCTCTCTGGACAACCCGTTTTAACACCTTCATTGTAGAAAAAATCCTTCTTGTATCTAATCACTGATGGCCTACAGGATCTCAAAGAACATCAAGACCACAGGACACAGCCCAAATAGGTGTCCATACGATAAACCTGCCCAACAAAGGTGGAGAATCTTTCTCAATTGTGGACCCCACCTGTTGAAATGGAAGAATTTGACACCAAGACCAGACCTTTGTTAGGTTTCCCCATTATACAGGATGATTTCCATTTCTATTATGAAGCACTGCTACTTCATACAGCATGGTTTCTGTCAAGAAGTGGTCCAGAGACTTCTTCAGCCTTCTGAAATATCTGCCAGACCATCCACAATGGTCCATGGCTCATGACCATCTGTTGCAGAAATCCAGACCTTCGTCACTTAAATTAAGGATACATTTGTCAGCTATTGCAATGGTTGAGCGACACTGACTCAAGGATGACTTGATTAATGGACTCTTTAGAGAAGTGAAACCATGCACAAGCCAGGCATTACTGGCAATCATGAAACATTCTGGTAAGCCCCCAAAAGTGGTGGAGGAAACCAGCTCCTCACGTCATCACCAAACTGGGAGGAAATAAGAAACAACCAACAACTTGCACCCAATTTCTTTGCCCCTGTGAACTTTTAAAATGATGATGTTGTCATACTAACGAGGAGAAAGCGTTTAATTTATTAATTCATCTTTAAAAATTATGGGTGAAGTTGTCTACCTAGTCATGACATCTTTCCCTAATTTGATGCATTAAGGAATGTTATATTTGGTGTCATCAAATGATCTCCCTTAATTATGACAATGGGTAACGATGGCCATTAAAGTAATGACATTTGTCACCATCAGTAATGGCAAGGGTAATGAATAATGAACAAGACAAAATTTTCACACAGACTTTATAGTCCTATATTCCACTCAGCAGCAGGCTAGAAAACACAGAAACAAAATAGTTCCCTGAGGACAAAAAAAGTTTGAGTTTGAGAAGCTTTAAAAGTCTAAAACACACTAGACAAGAAAGATATGGATTAATGATGTGGCATAAAAAAACCCCACCAAAACTTAAAAGCCTTGTGAGCAAATCCATCTTATTAGATCTGCAATAATATGTATCATTTTCCTAAAGAAACACAAACCAGTTTTTAATGTGACTGCCCACACCTGGAGTACAGTGTCCAGTTCTGGTCCCCACAATCCAAGGACAGACTGGAGATGGTCCAAAAGTGGCCACAAACGTTTTCAAAGGGCTGGAAAGACACAGTAAGTTGGGTCTTTTTTTCCCTGGAGAGAAGGTGGCTCTGGGGGACCCTCATCACAGAATTCCAGTACTTACAGGGTGACTACCGAGAGGGTGGAAGCTCTCAGGGAGCCCCTGGAAAAGGCATGAGTTGTACCAGAAATGGATTCATTCAGGTATGCAAAAGAAATTCTTTACACTGTGAACAACCAACCACTGGAACAACCTCCCCAGGAATAGAGTCCCCATCACTGGCACTCCTCAGGGGTGACTGGCCAGGGCACTCCATAATCCCATGTAGATCCCAAAAGCTGGAGCAGGTGATCTTTCAAGCTCCCTTCCAATCTGTCCAATGGATTGTTCTCTGATTCCATGATTTTACACTGAATACCAGAGGTTGTTTATATCCTGATCTTGAACAGAAAAAAACCCTGAATTAAGAATGCAGGCAAATATTTTAAGACTAAGGAAAATTATCTTTTTGCCCACTTACAAAAGTAATGCTTAGACTGTCTTTGTGATGCTTCCTAGTTTTGCTCTTGCATATAAGCACAATGGATTCTAAATATAATAATCTTTTATTTTCTTTCTGACATGAACATCCTGTGTATATGCAGAAAAATGCTGCACATCTGTCTTGCATTTACACATTAAACTTCCATGAAAAGTGATGCAATGTGGCATAGAGAGAATTTCTGCCAAGAGGCATGAGGAAATGACTAGGGCAGAGAACAGCTCAGGCAGGCCTACAGTTCATACCATAAATACCACCAAGCCTGGTGTTACATGTTTGTTTTCTCCAAAAGAAAGCAGAACAAGCACTTTCTTTGTACTCATTGTCTCTGCCCAGACTGTCTGTCAAGTTACAGACCAAGCAGGGAGGAAACCTAACTGAAATAATCAGTGATTCCAGCTGAATGTCATTGTGCAAACCCTCTTCTGTTACCTGCAGGACCTACTGCCCACTTTAAAATTGGCAAGGACGACACTTTCAGGCTGCTGTGACATGTGCTTTTCTAGGACATGGCATAGTTTTGCTGAAATGGATGGAAGTACATTTTATAATAAGTGTCTTGCTGGCTTTTAATGAAATGATGCATTATTAGCAAAGATTAAAAGAATTAATTATGTACAGCGTGGTTGAATGATGGCTGTGGGGACAGAGATGATAACTATCTCTGTGCATTTGAAAACTGAGCATTAAGAAAAGAAAGGATTTTTAATGTTTAAGGTGGCATAGAAGGGACAGACTTCATTAATAAAACAAAAAAAGCAAAGCAAAGAAAGAAAACCACAGTTGGAAATTCAGTGAAGGTAATTATATCAAATGGCTATTTGTCTGCAAACTGAACTCTTCAAAGTGATTGGGAAATCTCCATGAGTTTGACTACTGAAAGCACAATAAGAAAAAGTATATGACAAGAACCCAAAGAATTATTTCTTGAATGTGGAAACCAGATTGCCTGAATACATCTTAGACAAAATGGACAGCTGTGCCAGGAGAAAGGTCAAATTCTGGGCAGTGAGAATGATAATTTCTCCTGGTAGTCTCATATGGATGTGATTTAGCTCCTACCATGTGGGGATCCACAGCCTCTGAGATGAAAAACATCACAGTCAAAGACCATAATACCATTTTCCTGGCATACAAATCTGTGAAACTCAGGTTTCTTCAAGCACAGTTTGGATACCATTTTAAAATAACTGGTTTAGAAATAAACATATTTAAAGCAGAGTTTAAATAGCAGCTGTGACCACCAAGTTATATCACCTATTAACTGTGTAGCAGGCTCTATAACTGCATTGGAGTGTAATAAAAATACCCTCATGCAAAATAAATGGCATAAAAACTATATTGAAGTGAAATCTTAAAGATATAGATTTGAGCATGGAGAGAAAAATTTGGATAATTTGACAAGGCATGGATAAAGAGTTTCAGTAATTTCAAAATGGAGTTTGCTAATTTTATGTTAGCCTGTTGAAGAAGAGGGCTTAGTCCAAAATCCCAGGAAATATCTACCTACCCTACAACCCATGGGGATATTAAATGGAAAAAAATGTTCACAACTGGAGCCTCAAAAGCAATGGAAGCTCAAAATAACCATCTCTCTTTTTGGCTGGAGCGCTTTTATCCCCATGTACTGCTGGGCAGCAGGAGAAGAGCTGGAATAGCATTTCAGTAAATGCCCTGCTCTCTTTATCAAGGGTAGTAAAACACTTTCCTTTACTGGTTTTTTCCCATCCTCAGACTGTTGTTAGAGACAGGCATGAGTTAATGCTGGCATTTCCCCCTCCTCTCCTGTCTCTTCCCTCCAAAAACCAGAACTAAGGGGGAAATAGCTGATGCTACTACTCCCAAGGCAGGCCCAGCCCATGGGAAATCAAAACCAAGTCTATGATTAATGCAACCAATTAAAAAAAGAACAAAGCTCCTTCAGCTTCCAGAAAATATTTTTTTTCCCCCCATTATGAATGTCTTATTCATATGAGCACAGTAAACAGGCCTATGTTCAGTGACAGATGCCACATTCAAATGGACTGGGAATGTGATGAGTCTGTCCCCCAAAGGCTGCAGTTTCACTGGAGTGAAACCCTGTGAAAGTGGCAACCAAACAGCCCAGATTTATGAGCAATCCAGAGGACACAGGATATGGAACATGATCAAGAACATAAAACACCTGAACTCCTTTAAAATATTGAACCTTTAGAACATTATGTTCACTAAATAAGACTTAGTTGACAAAAAAATGAACAGGTACGAGCACTATATGGATTAGTCTGGAAATGATTTAGAGTTCAGTGCACAGTCCAGAGTACATATTCTCTGCTCATTTGGCTTCTGTGTGCAAACTGTGCATGAGAACTAAAAAAAGAAATAGGAAAATTAATTAGAATTACTACTTCGCACCATATTAAAAGAAATTAAGAAGCTCAATAGAAGCCAGATCAGAAAGACCTTAAAACAAAAAAAATTGATTAGGTTTGATGGGGAAAAGAAGAGCTCACAGACATGTGGAAAAAATGGGTGATAGGATCAGAGGAATGAGGTAGGAAGCATTCCTACTGGGAGTCTCTGATGTAAGTTGTAGAGTAAAACAAACTTTGTCCAGGGCATGAGAAGAGGAGGATGTGGTAGTGAATATTCCAGACAATGAACATTCCAGACAATGAAGCTTGTGAATATTACTTGCAATTTTCAATCACCTCTAGTGCAAATGTCATGAGGTGCTTTTTCCTCTCCTAAGGTGCGGTGATGGTTTACTTTTCACAGTTCAAATCCTTCCTAAACTTGAAGAGCTTGTCAGTAAATCCAGCTCTTCGGTCTTCTGCACGTTCAAAAGATATTATTCTTTCTACAAGATCAACGCCAGACTTGTTGCCTCCTGTGTTTGCAAAAGAAACACAGTAAAGTTTCACTGAATGGTGACTGCCCCATCCCTGGGAGTGTTCAAGGCCAGGCTGGATGGGGCTTGGAGCAACCTGGGACAGTGAAAAGTGCAGGAGAGGTTGGAACCAGGTGATTTTTAAGATCCCTTTCAGCCCTAACCCCTCTGTGACACTGTGACTGTATTTTTTCCTTTAGCACATATTGGGATAGGTTTAGCAGGTAAGAGATAAGAGGTCATGTGCTTGTTTTCCTTTCTGTGAAGTCCACTTCCCCAACCAGAAAACTACAAAAAAACCCAAAACTATTTTATAGCTGAAACCTCAGGCTGAGAAATTAGCAAATTTGAAATCACAACAGTAGCATTCATTGTTTACTTTCTTATCAAGGTATTTCCACAGTGAGGCAGAGTGAGAATCTCCGTTTAATCTGAGTTAGTCTCACTCTAAATCCCCAAATCAAATATTCTCACATTGAAATTTTTGTTGTGCATAACAAGAGTTCAATAATCTTTAAGAATGTTGACTTAAAAACTAGAGGTTTTGTAAAAAAGTTTAAGAACAAAGGTTGGTTCTTAATACAACAGGAATATTTCATCAGGCATGACTTGTCTGATTTTGTTACACAGCCTCACTAAAAACTGTTACAAGGCAATCAGAGTTTATGCTGAAAGCACAAAATATGAAAAAAAAAACCAAAACAGAAACCAATGTCCCCCAAAAATCCAATAAACAAAATAAAATTATAAATGAAGAAACATGACCTAAACTGGCAAAGGGAAATATTCTTGATTGATGTAATTACACAAAAGACAGGAGTATTAATTATGAGCAAGGCACCACATGTAGAAATCTTTTGTGTATTGCATTCTGTGATGTGTAGAGTTCAGATAATTTGTTTTTTAATGATTAATGAAGTCAGAATCATTAGCATGGTTTTTTTTTTTCCTACAAAGAATGAAGCAGATGGATCTGTCAGAGCTTTATAAAGTTCAAATTAAAGATGAGGATTTTCCTCTCCACTGTTTTTCTTCATTCTGTGGGGGAGGAGGAATTGAAAAGGAAGAATAACTGCTATTTCTTTGGTCAAATCAGTTTAGGATTCTGCATGAATTCTGAATAAACCCCTAGGTGTTTGGGGTGGGGTTTTTTTCTCTTTTTTAAAGCAGTTGGGTTTTCAAATGGCTAAACAGTATTTTATTCCTTCTCAAGAAATTTATATTCTTATTTCTTAATAAGCCATTCCCAAAAGTTTTTTCAAGAATGTTGCATTGCAATGGGAGCTTATTGCTCTGCACTTTTACTGTTACTAGAATTCAGTCTCGGACTCCAAGAAAAGGCCTATGGGCAAAACTAAATCAATTTAATCCAACTCAACATCCTCCAGGGTCTTTCAGCAGACGCATCACAGCACAGACATTTGGGATCTTTTCAGCTTATGCAGCTGTTAAATCAGCAGAGAACCCAGACTGCTCCAGGGATTTCTAGAACAGAAACCCTTGCCCAAGAACCTGAGACAGAGCACGTGTTCAATGTCCAGCCTTCTTCACAGCTGCACTGTGGCTTTTCTCCTCCTTAGCACATTTACTAATCATGACAATTGGTGTTCTTGGTTTACTTCATGCACAATTGTCCCACAGCTGTGCTCCAGCCCTCGCTCTGTTAAGACACTCAGAATTCCAAATATTTCAGTCCAAGACAGGAGATCCTCACATTTGCTCTAATTTTTTTTCTCCTAAATGTAGATAAGAGTTGTATAGAGGCTACGTGCACATCCAGGCATGAAAGCTGCTTACTCAGGTGAATACAGTTGAAGANATATAATATATAATTATATCTATTATTAATTCTTATAATTAAGAATTCTAAAGTGATTTTTAATAGCTTCCAGGTTTAGCAGAGAGATATGAGAAGTGATAGGTATCAATTTGCCTGTCTCTGGGACTCAGGTGCCCACATGGCAATCTGGAGGCCTGCAATCCAGGTGATGTTCTCTGGAATTCTGTCCCACAGTGACACCCAACTTTACCCAGGGTTGTGGCTTCCTGCAGTTTTGAGAGTTCAGCATTGGAAAGAGCCAAATGGAGCCAAACCTTCTTGTTAGTACAGGGGAGCTACAGGATTGCCCAAACTGTCTGGGAGCCAGAGAGAAGCAAAATCACTGCACTAAATCACCTTACAGAGAGTCCAGTGATGGCTTTTTCTATTACACAGAGAAAACATTCCCAGAAGGGAGAGCTTGAACTTGTGTTTCCCCCTCTGTTGCAAGCTCATGGCTTGATTCCTCCAAAGAACCTTAAAATCTCCTTTGCACAGTGACACTGCTCAGCTTTGCTTGGATTTCATGAAATTTTTAACCTTTTCAGTCTCTCTAAGCTGAAGTGGCTGAAGTTCCAATAGGGTCAGGTGTGCAGTGCTCGCTCCAGCTGTGTGTTAGGCAGGGACAGGATCTCACAGCTGGCCTGAGCAGAAGGGAAATCACACATGAGCCACATAAACAAACCTCCCAAACTGGTTACAAGTTTTGAGGATCACAACTGGACAGCAAAATGCACACCAAGCACCTTGGTGCTTTCATGAATTTTGTCCCTCACCCTTAATTCAAACGGTTATCTCTGGTGGTTTGATTTGGAGATGTTCAGTCCCTTTCTGTCACCAGTGTGAGACTGGTCATCAAACTGTCACTCTAACACACACCTGAAATTAATTAAAGTTACCTGAGATTAAGGAAATACTGTGTTGTAATTGGGATGCTTCCCTGGACACTAACTGTTTAAACACATATCAGTCTGCCTGATTATAATTGAGTCCTCCTAATTAATTTTCCACTGTCCACAACTCCACATTATTCTGAAAATAATAAAATTTTTCCCAGCAGATTGCAAACAAGAATTGCATATTTTTTTCCCAAAACTGTTCTGATAGAAATCATCTTAATGAAAACTTGATACAAAATTTGAAGTAAAATATGAGCATGAAGATAAAACCTGCATTTCTTTCTGAAGTAATGTGCAGATTTCAATGTCATTGCAAGCAGTTACCTAAAGAGTTAAGAGGGACTTTACAGATGTATCTGTCTGCAGTAGCAGCCTGTGTGTTACAAGAGAAAGAGAACCTGCTGTAAGAATATAAACCTCTAATAAGATGAGAGACTTTTACTAAGCCACTCATGCTTGAAGTCTATTGAAAAATAATCTTTGGTACAGTACTTCCAGAAAAGAAGTGAACTGAAATCAATATCCAGTAAAAAACAGATTAAGAGACCAAGCTGAAGAAATCAGAAGTTACTCAGCAGAACAGACATATATCTTAAAGATTATCATTGATCATGAAAGCATGGGGTCTTTTTAGGCCTGAGGAGAGAAGAATTTCTAAGGACAAGACCCTGTCTCCTCCTTCACTTTAGGTACAACCCCTGTAGTACAACAAATTTTAAATCTCCATACTTTAATTTAAAAATACAGTGGAAAAAAAAAGAAGGTTCAGATATCTGAACCTGATCATGGGGAGAAATTCTGGTTTTGCACAAAAAGGAGCTTCTTTTCACTCACACATTTGAATAGGTCTTTGTTTTTCTATGAAGAAGACAATTTCTGAGATGAAAGATGATCGTGCAGCTGGGAAATGAACATTCAGCAAACATGAGGTTATTGCCAATATCTTCAGAGACCTTTGACCAATTTAATTACTCCATGGTGCCATTCTTGACTCCAAAATGTCAATAGTAATAGTGTGCAACCTTCCTGCCCAGGTAGCCAACGCTTTGGACCTGACATAAACTCTTTCCATGTAAATCAGCCCATAATTTCCAAATACAAAATTATCTGTGTCACAACAGCCATTTTTTCCTCTCCTTTGCTATATGTTAGCAGAATCAATTTGCATCTAAGAATGCACTTCTTTTAACTTTTAATTACTATTAAGATAAGAAGATGCAAGACCCAAAAGTTTAACAGCAGAGTAAAGCCAAATATCTTAGAAAGAAGTGCAGCTGGAATGTTTGATTTCACATCTGAATGATTAATCTCAGCAAGTTAAACAAATCTGATTTAGAGAACAGTGCAGTAACTTATTTCCACTGTGATACAATTCAAAATCCTGGTCTACTCAGTACTCAAAAAAAAATCATAAAGGGAAAATAATACCAGAAGGAATTAACAAGATATTCTATTTTGTTCTTCATTAAAGTCTATTTAGTATTGTTAATTGTTTAATACTTCCAATATACATCCATAATTTTTGAACACTTATTCAGCAGAGAGTATCTCGCAACCTCCACACACCAAACTTCAAAATAAATTCAATTACAAAGTTCCCAGACAATACATACTAAGGAAATTGCACCCTATCCTTATGTTTGGGTGTGTCCAAGCTCCTTGGTTTTTTGCTAACTAGCTCTCAATTAAAATAGTGTGCATATTTTCACTGATGTCAGAAGGCAAAACATTTTGGAGCTTGTCATCAGGGGAGGAGTCCTAAATGGTGTTTAAGAAGGAGAGTGGAAAGCAGAGGTGTATATGACAGATGCATCCAGGAAGAGCTCTGTGTAATCAGATTTTAAGTGTTTCTGCTTCAGTACATAGTCATAAATGCCAGCTGAAAGTTAACTTTGTTGTTTATCAAATGCATGTTAATAACTTAATTGAAAACCAAAGCGCTCTATTGATTGCAAATGCAAATTGGCAATGCTGTGGTCCCTGCCTGCCAGTCAGTGACAGCAGCACGAGTCAGGGAGGCAAAAACAGAATAAAGGAGCTGATTACAGATGGCATTGAAGGAAGACATAAATTCCAGAGAATATTTTCATATTTCAGTATCAGCAGACTCTCTGCAATACAACTTCATGCAGCAGCTGATAAAGATTCCATCCCTGTAGCCTTTTTCAATTTAAAACTCAGATGAGGCACACACACACACCCCCACTGCCCCACCACAACCTCCCCCAGGGAAGAGCAAGAGGCAGTGCTGGGTTACAGGGGACAGCCCCTCAGGGAGCCCTGTCTGGGCTGACACTGCTGGGTGGGATCAAGGGCTCCAGGAACATCTCGCTCTTCTCCCCAGCTGTACTTTTACTGACAAGGATGGCGTCAAACTTTCCAAAGACTGACCATGTCCAGAGCAAATAGATGCAAGCAACTGGCAACGTTTAAAGAGGGTGATCAAAAATCTTCCTTTGGGAAGAGAGAGGGCAGCTTTCTTGTAAAGATGGGCTTTTCTGTACAGGATTTACAAAGGTTTTGGCAAAATCCTTTTTAGTAAATGTGAACAGCTTAATATTGCTTGATTTTTGATACTGATAAAAATTCATTTAGTACCAACAAAGACTTACTCAGTGCTAAAGTCAACAAGCACTTAAAATCTTGGGTTTATAATTCACCCCTCCCCGCCCTCAAATTCCCAGCTATCAAACAGCACAACATTATTTTGTAATTTTTTGTGAATATCTCTCCATATTGTTTACAATAATAAGGCTCAAATGTATTTGAACTCCTCATTACCAGTGCAGTGTGAGTAACTCTAAATCCAACCCCTATTATTGCAGTATTATTATGCAGAAAGGGTCATAAGTGTGATTTGATTGATGCTATTTGTTTCCTGTACACAAATGAGAATTTCCCTCTGAGCACAGCAGATATTGTCTGGAACAATATTTTTATGGAGATAAAGCACTGTGGAGACATCTTCTAAAGAAGAATTAAAGTGATTCATAAGCAGCTGAACTAGAAAATCCTGTGTTTCTCTGTATTGGAGTCCTACTGCTACATCTTCTACAGCTTTCCCTCATCATCTGTTCCCAAAATCTTTTCCCTGTTGCAATTATCAGTGCAGGGGAAGCCACTGTGATGCTCCAGCTGCCTTGTCATGGATCTGGACTGTTTAAAGCTGCCCATACATCAGTCAGGATGTGCTGCTGGAAACACTGGCTGGCCAACAAAAATAAGTTGTGCTTATTTAGTTTTCTTTTGTTGGAAGCACTAGTTTGAGTTGTTTGCCTGTTCAGAATTCTCACAAAAAAATTTGACCCTTATCTCTCTCCATTTGCCACTTCTGACAAATGGAGCAACAGCAGCCAGCAGATACAAAAAGCATAAAGAGGAAATGAAGCACCAGGTACATAAAAACCTTGGTCTGATCAGCCTCACTCACACACAAAATTATTCTGCCCCCCCTTTTTCAAATCTCTTTAAGGTTTATTTCTATCTCCACCAAAACTGCTAGGAGCCAGGCAAACATACACTAATCTGATAATAAGTAATTTATATAAACATATAATCTGCTCATTTCAGACAGATGGGTAAGGTGAAGCCACACCAAATTTCTAATACTAGGGGAGAAAAAGGCAGATAAAGAAAAATGGTTTTGTTAGATACATAATAAGAATGCTATAAAATCTCATAAATCTTAAAATGTCAAGTGACAAATTATTTTATAAATTGCTATTTAAGTCAAGTAGTAGTTGACTTGATTTTTTGAAGAAACTATAATTGAAGTACTTTAAAATTTTTTGCAGCCTATATAAAATAAAATAATTGCATAATTAGCACATAATTACTTTCAGGAGTGACTAATTTTGGATTCTACTAAGTATGCATTAATTGCTATGCTGGCAACTGCAAAACAAAAAGTCAGAAAGTGAAAACCTTCTCCTATCAAGGTCAGCATTTGCATTATAAGAGCATCAAAATAGTGTAAAATCAATGGATAGTCCAATGTGCAGAGGCTGCAGGGCTCAGGGCAGTGAGATGGAAGGACAGCCAAGGCAATGCTGGCAGAATTCAAACTGACCTCACCCCCAAAGGTCTGGATTTGCACCCAGTGAAGACGAATATTTCCAATTCACTGCTGCAGGATTAGGTCCATTGATGAGTTATCTATTGGCTGGTGTTCATTAACTCTGCAGAGTGCACTTTGAAACCTCTTCTCCCTCCTCTGCCACACATAATTACTCTTATTGTTCACTTTGAGGAGTTACAGACTCATGACAAACAAGTGAGAATAAAACTATTATTTTAGTTTATAATCCAGTGCTGCATCCACTGAGTTACACTTTGTGAATTTTTGTGTTGTTAAAATGTTTGTGATCAATTTTTTTTTTTGTTTTAAAGAAAAAATACCAAAGAACCCACACATGAAACAACTCCATTTACATACCATTTTTGTCTCCTAGGACATCAGGAAACATGAATATATTCCTACAGCCAAGTAAATGTATTAGCACTGCATACATTGCTGACAAGGCTTTCTTCAACAGGAGGTCAAACCCCATTTGATCTTTGAAACCTGTTCATACTTTTTTTGTTCCAGCTTTGATATCAACATTTCCCATGATCCTGAAATCACCCAAGATAGCTGAGGTACTGATAATACCAAATATCCCATTTAAGTCACCTCTTATTTCTATCTCAGAAAAAAACCCTACCAAATTACTACCCTTTTTTTTGTTTAATGGTGCCATACACTGATTGTCCTTTTGCATTTAAACACATTTAAAATAAACCAGTTTGTGTCTATCTGAAATACTAGAAGGTCTGATTGTAAATTTTCAGCCTGGTCCTGCTCCCATTAACACCAGCCTCACAGGACCTTCAGGCAGCTGTTTTTACTTCTGTCATTCCTACATTTTCTGCTCTGCATCCCATCCATATTTCAGGGATTTCAAAGGGATAATTAGTTGGTCAGTCTTACATACAGGTGGCCCACAAGTCACATAAATGGCTGTGGAATCATTTAAGCATCTCAAAAATCCCAGAAAATAGGTAACTGCTGAAAAGTTGTCTGTCTTTGGACAGGAACAATAGAAGGAACCAGTGACAGAAAGGCCTTTTGGCAACTCTTTCATGGAGTGTGACTTTCAATGTACCCAGACTGTGTGAGGGAAGGCAACTCCTGCCAACCAGATTAAATTGTCAGAGTGAATGAATTTAAAGCCGAGGTTTTAACTTTCTACCTATTTACATATCACATGGAGTTTAACGATTAGCAAATTAGACACAAATCATGTGCAAATCAATGCAAATTACTGGTTCACACACACAATGTAAACTTCATTTTTCGTGTTGGGATGTAGCCAGTGCCTGGTTAACAAGCATATGGATTTCTGATCAGGGTAAATGAGCTACTCCCTCCTCTTCCCCTCTCATTTCTCCACTTGGCACAAACCCACCACATTTCTCATTCAATCCACATAATTCACTCAATACTCTCCTCATGTCAGGCTTCGTGTAGGCAGGTAATAACTTCTAGAGTCATTAAATTAGGCTGTGTGCTTTCTCTAATTTGTGCTCCTTGGTTAGAGTTTAGTGGTCACTTAGACTAATTAGAAATGCTCAGTTTATTAACAGAAGAGATATGCTTTGGAAAGCTCCTGGAGATTTCCAAGGTGTTATAGATCCCTGCAACTTTTGTTGTCTTGACTTTTGAACTGTGTCATATGCAACTCTTCTGAAGTGAGCTGACAAAAGCCCTTTGATCTCATCCTAATGATTAAAACCCATTGCATTTGCTGCTTCTTCAATGTCACTTTTTATTTCAGAGAGGATCTCCCTTTCCCCAGAGAGATTACACACAGCCAGAATCGTAGAATCAGACAACAGTCATGACCAGAAGCAGCCTCTGGAGGTGTGTTCTGCAAATTTCTGCTCAAAGTAGGAGCAGCCTCAAAGATAAATCAGATTTCATAGAGTCACAGAATCACAGAATGGTTTGGGTGGGAAGAGATCTTACAAACTATGTCATTCCAATCCCCTGCCATGGACAAGGACACCTCCCACTATCCCAGGCTGCTCCAAGCCCCATCCAACATTTCCAGAACGTTTCCAGGGATGGGGCAGCCACAGCTTCTCTGGGCAACCAGTGCCAGGGCCTCACCACTTTCATGAGGAAGAATTTTTTCCTAATATCTCATTTAGAATTTTTTCCTAATATCTCTATTCTTTTCCAGTCTGAAGCCATTTCTCTTAGTCCTGTCTCTTTCTTGGGCAGTTCTGGAGTCTGGAAAATCTGCAGGGTCTGTGATTCTGCTCCCTATCTGCTGAGCATCTGTTCCTGTGCTGAAGGGAAAATGAATTTCCTAAAACCCAGTGTGAGTTTCCACTGCTGAAACAAGTGTCCTTTGCCTCTTGACCTTTCACTGTGCAACCCCAAGGCTCTCCTCTGTCTTCTCTCCGTGTCACCGTAGGCAGTGGGAGGAAGGTTGCTCTAATTCCCCTTGCAACTTCTCTCATTCCTGTGCTCCAGCCTCCAGCCCCCTCTGCTACACTCACACCAATTTCTCATTTTTTGGGCGACTCCGAAAGATTTTCCACAGACTCCTCAGCAGCAGTTAAAATAGCCGACTGTCCTTTGGTGTGCTGCTTCCAATTAGCTGTGAATTTTGAATAATCAACTTCTTATGCAGTTAGCAGCCAGAATTTTTCCCTCCTCTCAGACATTCTGTGCAGCAGAGACCTTCCTTTCAGGCTAGGTGAAGAGAAGGATGCCTGGAAAACTCAGTTTATCACCCTCAAACTGATTTTGGGCTGTTGGAGACAAGGAAGATCAAAACACACAAATCAAGGGAATGTGCCCACTGGCAACATATAATCCTTAAAACTCCAGTGTGTCTCACAGAAAATCCCACACAATGTCTACATACAGCAAAAGTTGAACTAAAAACATTGCTGAAGTCACAGCATCCATTTAAACTGCCTCAGGCTGGAACATCTAGCTGGGAATGAGTGATTTTAGTCCCTATCAGATGTGAATAACATAAACAATCAAAGAAATATGTCTTCTCTGACATGACCCTTAATCACAGCAAAAAAAAAAGAGACAGTGACCTTCATTAACATTGTGCTGCTGAATATGATATGAGAGATGCCATTGATCATGGGTTCCAGCAGCTGGGGACAAACAGAGCCTTTGTTTTCATCCCTTCATTTAGCACCTACAGAATTTAAGGTATGATCAAAATAGAGGAGAACATTATACAGGCTGCATCTGTAATCCTCTGCCCCCTGCTGAATACAAAGCTCTTATGTCTTTTGTATGGAATTAGAAAGAAATACTCATATAACCTGGGCTCAAGAGGAATTGCCAGTTAAGTTTCCATTTTAATGTCCATGCAGGAGGACAGAGTTAAAATTCTGCAGGCAGCTGCAGGCAATATGTTGTTGACCATTGCTTGTGTAGCTTCTACAGCATAAATAAGTTAATTGTGCTAATTTTAGTATTACTATTATTATTATCATTTATTCTGGAGGATTTGGGCCTTAAGAGTCACCTTTTAATCAGAATGGTGTTTTGTTCTGTACCAGTACAGTCATCTCTACAACATATTAAAATAGATCAATTTTTTGCTTTTTTAAAATGTTAAAAGTAACATCTTTCCCTTGAATATTTATTTTATTTTTTTTAAGCTTGCTTATTTCACAGTTCATCCTTCTCCCATCTAAGCTGCTCTTTTCTTTGCTCCTTGCCTTGCTGCCCAAAGAAATTAATTCTGCTATGCCCGTGGTTTTGCATGTATAAAACATCAGACACCAGCATTTTCTGACCTTCTGCTTCTTTCAGAATTCTGTTCATTATTCTGTGGCTTCAAACAACAGAAAATATTATTCATATTTTTTAGACTTCACAACCATCCATCTGATGTGTCAAATGCTTTAAGAGGCTTAGTCAACAAACCTCCAGCAACATGAAACATGCAGAAAGCAGCTACAGTCTGAATCCTGGACAAAAAATGTCTACAAATAATTACAGGCATCTCTCACGAGCCCCAGACACATTCAAACAGACTGAGGTTACAGTTCTGTGCTAGATCCAGTATTACTGCTGACATTTACAGCCCCAAAAGTGAAGAGCTCTGGAAAGGATGGGTGGCTGTAGCAGATTGCAAGTTGTTGGGAATTAGCTCAGCAATGCCATGACTCCCAAACTGTACTTGGAATTTGCTTCACAGGAAGTTATTTACCAGGTTAAGGGTTCAGGTCATCATGTGGATGCACCCCTGTTCTCCAGGTGCTGAGGATAGCAAAGATAATGTTTAATTGTTTAACAATAATTAGGAAATCTTTCACAGTGCATCGGGAAGCGAACAGGGAGCTCCTCACAGCTTTGGGTACATAAGTTGCTTTTGAAAGCCTGCCCTCCTACAGACATCCACTTCTGAAAACACCTCAGTGCTTTGGGTTTAGGAATTAACCTACATGGGTACTGCAGTGACAGAATTACTTCCTCAGCCAGGAGACTTCACTTAGAGCTCTGCACTTGAGATTTTTGCCCCTGTTGCAGTATATCACAGAAACTCATTAAACGAGGTGTCTGTGAACCACTTGCTTTGTGTCTAAAAATAAGTTCAGTGCCTTATTTCCACCACGGGATCAATCCAAGAGGGAGATGCTTTTCTTAAGGAATCAAAATGCACCATCATGAACACTGCATCTTTTTTCCTCAGAAACCATATGGATTCACAGAGCAAGTGAAAAGGTTGTGAGGTTTTTTTCTCCTCTCGTCATTCCCTCCCCTTTAGCTCTTAAGTCTGGGCATTGTAAAGGAGGGTTGAGCACTAAACTGCACCCACAAAGAGTTCAGAGCAGTACCAGGTCTGTCTGCAATGCTCCTATTGAATCAAAATAAGCTGACATAAGCTGGATGATAGGATGGCTGGTTTTGTGCTCTCAGAGCTTTTAAACCGCTGTTGAGCTCAAGCAGTGATCAGACTGAAGTTTAACAAAATAAAGGAGAGAAACCTGCCCGAAACAACTCTCTCTAGCTTTGGATGAATGCTATTTATCACTGGCAAACTTAAGCCTTTCTTCCAGGTGTTCACTCTGTGCACTTTATCTGCTCCCAGCACTGCTCCATTGTGAAGAGGAGCACAAGTGTGATACTGCTCTGAGCCACAGTTCCCTTGGGAGGATCTATCAGGCAGAGCTGCTGCTTTCTCAGCTTCTGCAGAAAATTCATTCCAAATATACATCCATATAAAACACATTCGATTTTTTTTTAAATACTCTCCCTCTCTCCAAGTAAATGCAGCTTCTGTTGTAGCTCAGATGTAGAGCCTTGGATCTGAAGCAGGGACAATCATGATCAGACTTCCCAGGACATGGTGACTCTGGTGGGGGTTCTATTCCAAATTTGCTGCTTTTCCTGATAGGTGTTATTTTAATCTTTTCCACAGGCATCACCTCCAGACAGCTTTTGAGCCATGCAGTTATCTGTGCAGGACATTTGAATTCCATCTTTCCCTTGATGTGCATGGTTTTCATTAACAGCCTGGCATCAATACAATGTGTGAGCACAAAGATTTCTTCTCGGACCCCAAGACCCCAACATGGGTCTTTCCTTGCCATTGCAGGTATAGAAATTTGTTTTTTCCAATTTCCTACCTTTCCTCATAACAGAGGAGCAGGAGGGGGGTGATTGTGTCTCAGCAAACACTGAGACAAAATAAAACTGAGGAAGAAGTATTAGAATCAGATAATCATTTAGGTTGGAAAAGACATTTAAGACCACTGAGATCAACTGTTAACCTAAAGCTGCCAAGGCCATCACTAACTGGTTAAGTGCCAGAACAGAGGTCCACAGGAGTGCTTTAAACCTTCTTCCTTAGAAATTTTCAACATTCAACTGGGTAACGTGCTCTGACTTTGAGGTTAATCCTTTTTCTGCACAGGAGGCTTCACTACAGACCTTACATATTCCCTCACAACCTAACTTTTCTATGATTGCAGTACATAGACTATACAAAATTGTGAACCAAAGGTGGGATTAAATATGTGCAAATTAAATCCACAAACATAGTCAACAGCTTCTTTAGAGCTGTAGTGAACTCTGTAGACCATTCTTGCTCACTGGCCTCAGGGGAGGTGGACTGGGATACAGGACAGTGTCTGCAGGTGGTAGTGTTTGGTTGTGCTGATATTTAGCAGAAAAAAGGAGCTGATGGCTTTGATTTAGGGTTTGTGATTTTACATAGCTGACAAGCCAGGCAGAGTCTGTGGATGGGTGTTTTCTATCAAAGTCAAATCAAAACAAATAATATGGTTAAGGCACCATGCAAACTGTTTGGGATATTGTCATATCATTACATGGCTTCTATTTCTGACAAACATTACTTACATTTCAAAGCACTTTTTTTTCCCCCAGATTTCCATATGTCAGCTGCTATCAAAATACACTATTGAGAGTTAAGTGGAAAGAAAATTAAAATTATTGGTTTTTCTAGTCTCTGATTTTCAGGTGCTCAAAGAAAAACCCAGACACTGCAATGTGTGTTACATGTCCAGCTTTATCCATAGCTCCAGGACCACTCTATTGCCTCCAAAGATTGTCCAAGTACCAGAGGATTCCAGCCTCAGCCTTGCAGCAAATAACAAACCTTTCCCAGGCAATGCTTCAGTCATTCAAAGCTCATCTAAAACAGAGAGCTCAAGACTGGGATAAAGATTCTCCCATTTCATAAAGATGCTAACTATGACCATCTCTTTGGAGGGATCCCAAGCTGTTCTATAGTGTCACTACATGGTGCTAAAAATAAGAAATCAGAAGGAACAATGCAGACTCTTATACAAAGTAATACTGTGGGAAAATTTGTCAGAGAAGCAATCTTCTGGATGACTATTGAGGCCCTGTATCTGCAATAAGTTCAGAAGGTACAACCACAGACTGGTTTGGGTGGAAGGGACCCTAAAGCCCATCCAGTTCCACCCCCTGCCATGGGCAGGGACACCTTCCACCAGCCCAGGCTGCTCCAAGCCCCATCCAACCTGGCCTTGGACACTTCCAGTGATCCAGGGGCAGCCACAGCTTCTCTGGGCACCCTGTGCCATGGCCTCCCCACCCTTACAGGGAACAATTTTTTTCCTAATATCCAGTCTAAACCTTCTCTCAGTTATATCCATTCCCCCTTGTCCCATCACCACATGCCTTGTGAGCAGTCTCTCTCCATTTTTATTGAACTCTTTAGGCATTGGAAAACTGCAGTGAGGTCACCCCAAAACCTTCTCTTCTCCAGACAGAACAATTCCAGCTCTCCCAGCCTTTCCTCCCAGCAGAGCTGCTCCATCCCTCTGATCATCCTGATGCTTCCTTTGGACTGTCTCCAGCAGCCCCAGGTCCTTCCTGTGCTGGGTCCCAGGGCTGGAGCAGCTCTGCAGGTGAGGTCTCACCTGAGAGGGGCACAGGGACAGAATCCCCCCTTTCCTGCTGCCCACACTGGGGGACCAGCCCAGGACATGAAGGATTTCAGAGATGGGCCATGTCCAGCTCTCACCCACCAGCACCTCCAAGTCCTTCTCCACCTGCTCATCCCCTGCCCTGGATGGTACAAATGACTGCTCTGAGAAGTTACACGAGCACACAATCACACACAGTCTTTAAAGTTTCATCAGAACTGCTCCTAAATGGCTGCTTAAAGCCAGCTTCAGGTCATAAGGAAAAAGGCATCCATCCAGTGTTCTTCCATTTCATCTAAAACCAAGTTCCAGGGAACATGAGCAAACACACAAAGGAGAAAGTGCTGAAAGCATTGCAATATTAAATAAAAAAAAAAAAACAACAAAACCTCTTTTGCATTAGCTGTAAGGATTTTATTCTGGAGTTCTCTTGACCTATCATGGAAATGGTTTCTGCCAGTTCAGGTAAGGGTAGTACAGCAGTGGGCAAAGTGCTAGGGAAGAGAAATCACTCAGATTAATTAGCAATATAAATGCAGATTTCAACAGGTGAGTGACAAGCAATTGCTGAAGCTGGATGTACTTTCAGTCTCAAATTCAGATAGTGATGTGAGACTATGAGACAGCTATAGCATGTTAATGTAAAAAGCTACTCAAAAAGCTAAGATGAAGGTTAAAGCCTACTTTGGGCATGTACACTTCAGCTCCAAATTTATTGATGGATATGAGAAGAAGAACAGTTTACTCATACAATGGTTTTACAGTCCCTGATCTCATGTGTAGGGAAAAGCATTAGTGCCAACCTCATGCTAATAGATTGCTGGGAAACAAGAACAAAGCAAAAGATGATCTGCGTTGCTGAGAGACTCAGAGTTTGATACCAGTGGGAAATTTACTTCGGACAGGTTTACACCACGCAGTAAATAAAGCACTGAGTTTGCAAGATTGTGTGCATGCTAGCTCACTAGGAAAGTTTGGCCAACAAATCAGTTGTAACCTTGAGTTTGTCACCAGCCTCTCATCCATTATCCTATTCTTCCCCTTCTGCAGTAGCACTTAAATTACATATTATATCTCCTTTTTTCTACAAAAGATAACCCAGATCTCTCCAATTTTCTTCAGAGGCAACATTTCTTTATTTCTTATCACACTTCCTGCTTACTTCTTCAATTGATCCATATTAGAGTTTATTATTTATACTTAAATATAGAATTTTGAACCTAAGTATTTCTTTTTTCCCCCCTTACTCCTTTTTTCTTAAGACTTTGGAACAATTAAATCCAGGTATAAATGAATTGGTCCAATCAATCTTTGTTCTGAACAAATTACCATGGTGCCAATATTAATGGTGTATGTTTATTCACATGGGTAATTACTGAAGCCTCAACACAAAATGCTTTCTGGCCTTGCACTTTCTGTGGTCTAAAATACCTGATATTTTTTTCAAAAATGACTTCTCCCCTCCAAAAATGTGATATTAGCTGTGTAGGCTTTGTATTTTACCCTTATCCTATTGCACTGATCCAGGCAAACAGAGGCATCTGAGTGGCCTCAGATCAGAAACAAAATCCAGGCAGAAAAAAGTTGTTAATTCACTGGGCTTTTCTCAGATCTCCAGATTTTCAGTACAGTTACAGCTGACCTTGAAACTTTGGATTTGTGGCCGAGGAGATAATGGCAGAAGTGCTGATAGACTAACTAGTGTTTTGGGATATGAATCTGGAGTTTACTCCCACTAGCAGTATATCATCCTGCAGCTGAGGTATTACTTATCCTGCTACTCTTACCTCTGTCAGCACTAGGAGTTATCTCCCTCCGTGTCATTAAGGGAGAAAAATCCTGTAGAGTGGCATGAAACAATTTACACTTTGGAACAAGGAAAAAAAATGTAAAAGGGAAGGTAACACAATTTGTGTGCAAGCCATAAACTGTGTGGCAATGAGGAAAGATGAGTCTCAAACGGAGGGAAAACAAGAATGCAGTTACTTTACTACTACAAGAAATTAAAACAATCCTAAAATCCTTCAATAGGTTATATGTGTGTGTGTGAAATCCCACACAAACTCACCCAAGGTCTTGGACACCTTTTTTAAAATTTCAAAGTATTTCAAGAATACTGACTAACTCACACAATTTTTTCAAATAAAGAGTAAAACTAATACTTAAGGTTTTACTGTATGAAAACAGGTGATTTTAGTGGCAGCTGGTATGTTCAAGATCTTTAGAAAAGACACCACTAACCCTTACCAAAATCTACATTACTGCCTGCATTGAATGCCAATGATCTGTGTTTCCTGGAAGTAAAGGGAAGATTTATTCAGATGATGCTAAAGAATTAAAAGAATCCTCAAAGTAAAGGCAAGTTTTATTCAAATGATGCTAAAAAATCCAAAGGATCCTCTAAGAAAAGGGACTGGTGATAAGAGATCTGAACAGAGGAAAAAATCTTCAAAATTCAGCCTGGAGCAAATTTCAGTGGCTCTGGTTGAATTCCAGATTACTGCAGTTGTTCAATATTAATGTTTTCTGTTGTATTATGTCCAATGCTTGTTTAAAGAAACAATATTGGAAAATGAATTTGAAAAAAATGGACCAGGACACAGGAAATAATTTGCAAGTTGGACATCAAAATTACCAGGCAGGGCAATTCTAAAGCAGACAATTTTCACACAGACCTTGGTGATTCAACAGAACACACTCTTAATCGATAAGCCTGTCTGACACACAGCCAGAATATGTTTTGTATGTTCTAAGAATGATTTGTAGATATTTTGCTACCAAGGTTTATTTGAAAACCTATAACATAATCTAAATACAGAGGAGGAAAGAATCAGAAACTTTCAAAATACTTCTTAAAATGAGATATGGGAGAAGAGTTGGTCTCAAATTCAGGGTCAGTTGGTCTCAAATTGTCCAAGTAGATCTTAATGCTCCACTGCTGGTGAGAGCCTGCCCTGGGCACTCATGAGTGAGGAGCAAATCACCCACCCCAAACACAGAGACAGAGAGGGGGAATGGAGGAGGACACAAAGTCTCACAGTCCCCACAAGAGACTTGGCTTGTGGAAGAATCCTGAAAATAATTGCAGCGGTGACGAGCAGGTGACATGAATATAAATGTGAGTTTTCTATTTCAGTCTGGGGAGAGGGAAGGCACTCAGGAGAGCTGCAAGGGGCTGGGTGCTGCTGGGTGGGTGCTCAGCCAGCACAGCTATCAAAGGGATGTGTAACTTTGCCCACTTTCATCAAGAGAGTGCCTTTTCCAGCTCACCCCTTGGCATCATTAACATAATTAATAATTGCTGGAAGTTGCCTGCTCTGCCCATGCTGGGAGTAGCAATTTGCTAGGTAACTGCAAAGTGCCATGGGATGGTGGAGGAGGATGGAGGGCATGACGATGGAAAGTGAGGAATGTGCAGCCTTCTTTCACACATGTAATGTTATTGCACTCATGAGGCCATACTTTCTCCAGTCCTTTTCCTGGCTAAATCTAGGGAAACTGAATTCTACCCCATCCCTGCACATTCATTCTGCTCCTGTGGCCAAATAAGGTTTCAGACATATCAAAGCACCAATATTAACTGTATTGTACCAAAGCCAATTGGATAAGATTGCTGGAGGTAGAATTACAGAATATCTTGAGTTGGAATGGACCAACAAGGATCCTCAAAGTCCAACTCCTGGCCCTGCATAGCATTACTCCAAGATTCCCATCCTGTGAAGACAATATTCTGCCCTCAAAAAATAGCTGCTTTGCCAGTGCACTGGCTGGTTAGTCAGGCCCAAACACCTCAGGTTTTACTTTTTCCTTTCAGGTTTTACTTTTTGCTTTGCAGGGTGGCCTTGGCAATTACTTTCCACTTGCTCAGACTTCCCTTTCCCCCTGTACAAAGGGTATGCAGGTGATCTGCTTCTACCAAGTGCTGCAAGAGAGTAAGATATTCTTTGACTTTGGAAGCCATGAACTCACTTAACTGACTCTTATCTCCACAGGCAAGTCTTCTTCTGCTGTTAAGAAAAAACAATAATCTGGAAAGGCACCAACAAAGAGCCTTCATTAGTATAAAATAAAGGTTGCCCTTATATTCTTCCAAGACTGCTGGAAGTAGCACTCTGCCAGCTAAGGAACACAAATTATATGGCAATAATATCTTGCCTGCACTTTCTGAGGAGATCAAACACTTTGTGCTTGCAGATTATGCACTTTTGATGGAGAATCATAGAATAGTTTGGGATGGAAGACACTTTAAAAACCATCCAGTCCAACCCACCTGCAAAAAGCAGGGAAAGAGGTGGGGTCTCCTAGAGAAGAAGGCCCCCAGTAATTACTGCTTACTATTTAAATCCCATTTTCCTTGGAAAGGGGACAGCTGTCCAGCTGAACCCAGCTGGAGAAGGCACCTGCCACACTCTTGAGTCCCTGGTTTCTCCTGGCATCACCTCCACACCTCTTGTGTAACTCACTGTCTGTTATTCCATGCTGTGCTCTCCTGCCCATCCCTGCAGCTCTGGACTGTAAAAGTGCCACGTTTTACAGCTGACAGTGAAGATGGCAACACTCAGGAAATAAATTCTGAGCCCTCAGATATCAACAGGCACCTTCAATCACACGGGGAGGGCAGAGCACCCCCAGCAGCTGCTGGCACAGCTCTCCTGAGCTCACACTGCCTCAGCTTCCAGTGGCCTGGAACAAGGCAGGAGCAGTTTAGTGACACCAGGAGCAATTACTAGTTTGGGTGGAAAAATCTGCATTGCATTGTTATTTGTCAGTTGGGTGTTTTCTCTTTTTTAAACCTGTGAATGTCACTGCAGATGTTCTGGGAAGGCAGCAGAGTAATCTGAACTCCACCTAATGAACTTGTGCTAATGAATAGAAGAATTGGTCTATGCTGTGGTCTTTTAAATGTAAGTATTTAATTTTTTTTTTCTGATAACAGCAATGGTATTAAAACAGTCTCTTTGTACTAAGAAAATGGAATTTATAGCTATAATCAGAATTTTATTCTTATTGCTGAGCTAGAAAGAGAACAAGTCTATAATATCATATTGTTGGTGTGCTTCCACATTCATTGCTTATATATTTCCCAAGAGCCTAAAACATTTTTACTTTAATCAGTAAAAAAGCAGCAATTTCCCATAATATCTTTCAGGTCATACAATGCCTATATTGAGGCTATCACGTGTTGTTTTTTCATCTGTGGTGGTTTTGTTTCTTTGGAGGGGTGGAGAGTGTGAAGAGGGAGAAGGAACAGCATTTGAGAAAGAATTGTGTAACTGAGACTACATCCTCAAGCTCTCAGTCAGAAACTCCCAGGCAACAAATTCTGCATCCAAGACACTCAATTTTAAATGAAGAGTTAATCTCTGGGTTTATTTCAAAAGAAGGAAATAAAGAAAGGTGGCAGGGATTAAAAAAAAAAAAAGGCAGTTACTCCAACTTCAGTAATAAAATATTGACTCATACTATGATTTAATGTTTCCTATTTCTGCTTCTGCCTGGTCGTGTGCTCCTGATGGGATTTCTGTGAAAACTGGTGCAAAATCATCAGCAATTTATCTTCATCTGTCAAAAACCATGCAAGTCTCATCCACACCACGAGTGACCTTCCTGTGGCTCTGTCTGTGTGCACAGCTGACAATTGTCACACTCTGGGGCTTCAGGCAGCATAAAGCCTTTACTGCTGCTGTGTCTAATGAATTCACACACCTCTGCATTCACATTAATATTACTGCTAATTATTGTTGCCAATACAGAGCAAATAAATGTTTTGTTTGAGTTTCTGAGCAAGGCTAACATTTCACAGCAATATCTTAAAGCTGCAATGCATCCCATGAAGTTTTATCAGACTTGTGCCACACAGCATAAGGGAAATAAATGCCAAAGGCATTAAAAATATAGGTTCTTACTGTTCTTCGAAAAAATGCCTCTGTGATCACATTGTAGCATAGAATGTAACTTTGTATTTCAAATATTTTTGTTCCTGTCTATGAGTGCATTGATAAGATAATGAAACATAGAAATAAGATATTACTGAACAGCTTTCCTGTATGCAGCTGTGCCAGTTGGAAAAAACACTGTCAGCAGCAGGAATAAAGCAGCCAAAAATCAAAGTTTAGGAAGGTGGAGGAAGATTTTAGATCTAGTCAGGCTTCAGAATAGTTTGCAATGATCTGTTTCTATTAATTTTATTGAGACCTCATATTTAAACACATATCCTAAATAACAGGGATTCTGAGAAGCATAAAATTCCAAAGAGTCCACTGTCATTTCCCTGGGCTGAATGAGCCCTACCTAACTGAGGGTTGGTTACAGCTACCTGTCAGAGGAAACAAGGAAAACAAGGAAAACAGGGAAAACAGGGAAAACAGGGGATGGAAGTTGTGCAGCATCCCCAGCAAGTTCCTGTCATGCCTGACTGCCAGGGACCAGCCCTGCACCACAGCAGATCCTGATGGACAGCTTTGGAGCACTTTGGCCACCACATCAGACACAGAGCACATTGTCTGACACGAGCTGCTCTGCTGGCTAGAGCAGGATGTGGACATTTCCAGGGATCAAAGATCCAGCCAATCTCTTAAAGCAAGCTCGAGGGGAGTTAAACAAGCCAAACCAATTTTAAAGAACAAATAAAACAAGGTAGGGCTGGGGGCATTGGCTTTTAACTGAAAGAGGGGGGATTTAGATTGGATATTAGAAATAAATTATTTCTTTTGAAGGTAGTGAGGCCCTGGCAGAGGTTGCCCAGAGAAGCTGTGGCTGCCCCATCTCTGGAAGTGTCCAAGCTCAGATTGGATGGGGCTTGGAGCAACCTGGGCTAGTGGAAGGTGTCCCTGCCTGTGGGGAAGATGATCTTTAAGGTCCCTCCCAAGCTCAGCCATTCTATGACTCTAGGATATTATCATCTTAAAGCATCTTGGATCATGCAAATTATCAAATATTTCCTGTCAAATTCAATAAAGTTTCGTTACTAGCTTTCATTCAATTAGCTTTCCCTTCATGTCTCATTTTGTTCCACTTCAGTCCCAAACCCTGCAGAAATCATCGTGTGGTTACTGGCTGACATGCCTCCAGCTGGAGGACGTGGTGTCAGATATGTGTTATGGATCCTCATACAGATCCTCCTACCAGCTCACCTTAGAAACACTTAAGGGGAAATTTCACTTGCATGAAGTGTATGGATGCAAGATTGGCTGTTGAATGCATTACTGCAGTAGAAAAACAAACGATCACAACAGAACAATGATCTTTCCTCTCTCTACAAGGAACTGCAGAAATCCATTCCTGCTGAAATACTTCTTATCCTGAGAGGTTCACAAATAGCAGGTTTTATTCTTGACACTCACCGGTGGCAGCAGGGTTAGTTTTTAGATTCCATCTTTCCAGCAAGGTCATTTCCCCTAGTGAATCAGCATTTTGGCATCTCATTTTCTCTCTAAAATGGGGGAAACAATGTCTAGAATAGCAGGAACACACGGAAACACAAATTTTGGAGATGAGAGACAAGAAAAGGGTCAGACAATTTCCTTTGTGCCAAAGAAATGATTGCACTGACTGGTTGCTTTATTTAGATGTAGTGCAGACAGCTTGCAGTGGGTCCATTAGAACAGCCTTGCTCTTAATTACATTGACTTTTAAAAGCTTTGATTAATTATGACAGAGAGCAAAGGTTTCCAGCAGAGAGATGACTATATCAGAAAACAACTCCTGATGCTGACCAGATCAGGTCAGTGTTTGAAGCATTTTATGTTCCATAATAAACTGGACACCAAGTTGTCACTAGCAGGATTGTTGATGTTAAGAAATGTTTCTGTTGTTCAAAGAGATCTATGATTGCAGAAGACTAGCAATTTCTTTATTTATATAAATTGATGGAACCAAATGAAAGGAAAGAGAAAAAAATAACAGTTTGTGGTTTTTTTTGAAAACTAATCAGAATATGTATTTATTGTAGCGAGGGATTTTTTTCCCTAATTGAACTAAAAAATGGTATTTTTTTTTAATTTTGTAAAATTCATTCACCATGTGAACTACATGGTTTTGAGAGCCTGTGTAAACAGAGTCAGATGCTTTGCATCTCTCCACCTTGTTTCCATCCAAACCCTCAGTGCCTTTCTCAGGTTGGTGCAGGAATTTCCTGATATCTATGGCACTATTATGAAAAATGATGTGCTCGCCTGTGTTGCATAAGGAACAAATTTGCATTCAATTCCCCAAAGAGCCATCGAAGGTTTACATGTCCTTGAAAGCATCACTTGAAGTGGGATTCATTGAAAACTAACTGATAGCCGAGCTTTTCAATGGCTCTGGGAAGGCAGCAGAGGAAAATTGAATTGCCCTGTGCCCGTGCTGCTGTCTCACTGAGAGCTCTGGGTGGAGGCTGCAGGACGAGGTCAGAGCAGGTGCACAAAGCTGCAGGACACAGGGCTTCCTGCCCCACTGCTACACCTTTAATTCTGTAATGGCACCAATTCCCAGGGCTGCTCTATCAGGGCATGTTCATTAACATTTCATCCTGCAACTAATGACAAGTGTAGGGGAAAGATTTAAGAGGGTGAGATTCTGCTTCTGGGCTGATTTTGCAGCGCTGATATTTGTGGCTTCTTAAATCTTCCTGTGGCAGACATTCCCAGAGTTTAAAGTTTTTGTTAAACCCCTGACAATTTCTGGCATGGTTTTTCTCCTTTACTTTTATATCCCTCCTTTTTCTTTTTATCTCACTGCAATGATTATTTTCTTTTAAAAGTGTCCTGGAAATATATATCCTACTTTTTTCCTGATAATCAAATTATGGGTATTTTTTTTATATATTTAGTTTTAGCATTACTATTTGAGCTAGAAACTACTGTAACATGCAGAATTGGTTACAATATTGAAATTTAAGTCTCTTTGAATGAGTTTTATGTAATATTTTTCTTTGTCACCTATGCTGTTACCCCATCAACCTTCAGACTAAAGCTTAGAGGGAATAGACTGTAGTACTGATAACACACACTTCTAGATAATTCTGCTTGAATTTCAAGATCTGATTAAATCTGAACTACTCCCCAGTTTCAAAAATACTGGTGGGAAATGTGGAACAAACACTCAGGAAAGAAGATAGGACCAAATGAAATGCAATTAAAAAAAAAAGAAAATTTGCAAATGAAGTGACTGCAACCAAATGTACTGAGATGCAATGAGGTGCAGTGAAAAAGACAGCAACTTGTCAAAATGATTCACATTGAAATCCCAAAATCAGGAAAGAAGGATAAATAAAGAGACAGGAGAAGAACTTGAAGGAATTAAATGCAACAAAAGAAAGAGAGAAAATTCTGGAACAAAGTGAAAAAAGAAAAGTGAATGGGATGTCATTAAATGCAGAGAGAACTTTGCCCAATTGATCTTCATTGAAATCACAAGATTTCATTGCCTTTCCTGAAAGGAAGAATTTGAAATCAGAGAACAAAGTGGAACAAACACTCTGGAAAGGACAAAGGATAAAATCAAATGCAATTGAAAGAAAAAAAAAAAACCATTCTAAATGGAGTGACTAGGCCAAAATGTACTGAGATGAAATGAGGTGCAGTGAGAAGAGGTCAGCTGGGGATGCAAGCAGCACCTCAGGAGAGCATGCATCAGCAGTCTAGGGGGTCAGGCAATATAACACAAGAGACACAGAGCAAATTCAAGAGTCACCTCATGATGTATTGCTTTCCCTAGTGCCTCCAGAACGGGGCTCTGTCACAAGCACTACAGTGAAATATTGGTGCTGTAGCTCCCCCATCCAGCCCACCAGCTCCCCTTTTCACATCTGACACAACTCTCGGTACAAAATGCACTTTCTCCTCAACTAACCCTGGTCACTGGGATGTCCCTTCTGACTTTATTGTAGGGTGAGGTTACCACTGAGAGCTCAAGCTCAGAAATTCAGGTAATTGCCCTCCCTGGATTTTAGGGCTGAGCAGTCATGGGGCATTTCAGAAAAACTTCCGGAATTTCGCTTCACAAAAATGAAGCATAAATGGTTCCTTGGTGGGAACCACACCTTCAAGACTTTTTAAGCTGTTACCCTCAGAGGAGGTGTCCAAAAAGCAATTTTCCAAGTGGACTGGGGCAACAAAGCTTAGGGGAGCACCATGAGCATAAATGTGCACATCCTGTGGGTTTTCCAAAGGCTGATTACAGGGAATTAAGGACCCCTGGCAGCGACAGAATGGGCAATCAAAATGAGAAGCACCACAAAAAAAAGCCCACTCTAATAATCACCACCTGAAAAAGCCCATTCCCTTCTTCCATGGTCCCACACAAAGCAGTAAACAGAAAGCTGATGTTATATTTACTGTGTGCACAGAAACACCTGGACAGAGAGTGAACCTCAGGGAAGTACACAGAGAAAGTTAGAAGTAACTTAAGCATGTGCAAAGACATCTGGGGAAAGAAAAATTCAAGCTTCTCTGCAATTAGACCTTCCCCTCACTGCACATATTTTTATCCCTGACAAGAATGCATTTTCTAAAAGTTAAGAGGTCCAACCTCTCATCTACAGTCTTAATTATAGGGAAAAAAAATTAACAGCTTAACTGCAAACATCAAGATTCATTTCGACAACAAGTTCACTTTAAAAAAATATTGAAGTTTAATTACATATATTTGATTTAATAGTTGAATAACAAAACCTGCCTCTCTCCTGTTTTTTCTTGTATAGACCTTTGCCAGCATGACACCCACCATCCAACCTTCTCTTCCCCTTCCTTTTACCAGGGGACAGAATGGGCAATTTTAAATTTTTTTTCTTTTTTTACAGGCCTGTCCATGCTGATTGCCCCAGCATTTATTTTCTCCTGGGATTGTTACGTACTGCAGTTACATGCAACAGATTAAACCTGTTGTAGTAAACAAACCAACTTTCCATCCTTTGGGCAAATTTGTACAACCTCTCCTGCCTTCTCCCCATGGGGTGACAGGTTCACATCAGAGAATAAAAATCAAAGCACTGAAGGATGTCAGCAACTGAGCAACCGAGTCAGAAATTCTCCAGTGATTGTGGAAAGGGCAGACAGCTAGCTTTTCCTGCTGGCAATGATCCTTAAATTACTGCCTTAATTAAACATTTAGGGTTCTTACTCATCCATATGAGTATGTATTTCACATGGAGCTGTGCTGCAATTGGAGCAGAGGAGTCTCCTCCTGCCTTCTGTGTTGTGGGCAACTTCATTCGCTGTCTCCTCCTCAGAGTTAGGATTTTATTTTGTTTCTGTTCCCAGAAGTTCTCCCACCTCTCTGGAGAGAGTCCAGAGGAACCCAACAAGGACATCAGAGGGATAGAGCAGCTCTGCTGTGAGGAAAGGCTGAGGGAATTGGGATTGCTGGAGAAGAGAAAGCTTTGGGGTGACCTCATTGTGGCCTCTCAGTGCCTGAAGGGAGCCCACAGGAAAGATGGGGAGAGACTTTACAAGGGCCTGGAGTTACAGAGCAAGAGGGATTCAAACTGAAAGAGAGTGGAGCTATATCGGATATTAGGAAAAAATTCTTCCCTGTGAGGGTGGTGAGGCCCTGGCACAGGGTGCACAGAGAAGTTGTGGCTGGCCCTGGATCCCTGTCAGTGCTCAAGGCCAGGTTGGATGGGGCTTGGAGCACCCTGGGACAGTGGAAGGTGTCCCTGCCCTGTCAGTAGGCTTGGAATTGAATGATCCTTAAGATCCCTTCCAACCCAGGCCATTCCGTGACTCTATGATCCTTAACCTGCTTTTCTCCATTCCTAGAGCAAGTCAAACCTTAACACTTTGGAATTCTTTTTCCTTTTCTGTGAAGTTCCTTTGGTGACTTTTTGTCCTCATCTCATCTGTCTTGAGCCTCTCTCTTGCTAACATCTATGACAGTTCTCTAAAAACTTATTATATCCCCATCAATTCCTCCCTTCACTGTGACACTTTGTAGCCACTGTAATAAAGACTGCAAGAGTGACCAGGGTCCAAAGGACAAATTCACACCAACAGTTCCCTGTGGTTTATTGAAAGGACATAAATGAACCAAAATGTGATGGGGTCTTCTCGGCTGAGCTAGTGAAAAGCTACCTTGTCCTTCGAGATTCAAACATTTGGTGACATAGGCTTTATCTTTATATATTCCTATAACTAATAATCAAATTAAGCAATAGGAACATCTTTTATGCTTTGGATTTGCACGGGAATTAGCCCAGCGAAGTCTGGAATTGATGTCCCTCCGTACAACACATGCTGATTACAGTATCTGCTCTCTAGAAGTAATTTATTTGTATTTTTCTAAATGATCATTACTGAACTATTATTGAACTCATGAAAAAAAATCATAGACAAATTATCTTCTGCTAATGAATACAGAGAGAGAGAGATTCAGATCCTTCTGTCTTGTACCTCACAGTCCCACTGGAATCTGCCAGACATTTGATGTAATACCTCATGAAATTTTATTTACATACCAGCGGGTGTATCTATGCCTTGTAATCAGAGAAAAGAGGGAAAATGGAAAAATTTATTAAACAAGAGTGCAGCAGGAGGAGTGAGGCCTCTAACAGCTCTAAGAGCCTGGGTCACACTGGATCGTAGAACTACTCAAGGTTTTCAAGTGCCAATGAAATTTCCCTGCTAGAATTCATTCTTTTCAACTGGCAGGGACCAGGGAAATTTTCATAAAAGTTTATTCCTTGTGTTGTTTACAGCTACTTTTAGATCTTTCACATGGCTTTCAAATTTCAGAAAGAAGGTGGAGGGTAAACAAATATTTTTAAACTAGGTGTGATTTTTTTTTCCTTTTCTCTTTAGTCAGCTTTGTTAAATATATTCACTACATAATCTTGAAAGAGAAAAGGAAAAAAAAATTAAAAATCTATCTTGTTAATTCTGCTGAAATATATCAAACGGGGTTTGAAAACACCCAGCAGAGCAAGAACATAAAATAGAATTTTATAGCATTTGTGAAATGATAAAATATAAATTCACAAATTTGTTTTTTGGCTTGTATCGCAGTGGAAGAGGATTTTTTTTTTAAAGTTCTTTTAAAGCAATTCACGTCACGATCAGTGTCTTGACTTGTGCCATCTTTGAACTCATGCAATGTAAGGAATGGCATCTTAAGATCTCAGCTCCAGTTTTACCAGTCATTCTGCACACATTGCTTTGATCTCAACCAAATTTAGCTGAACTTTCCAGCAAAACCAGGACAGAACCCATCCAATTGCATGAAAATTTAGTCTTCTCAACCTAATTAAGGATGAGGCAGAGAAAAGCAGCCTCTTGAAGAAATATTTGGATAAATAATGACACCAAATACTCAGTAGAAATTATTGGGCTGTAGCCAGTGATTTTCTTAGTAAAAGTCTCTCTACAGATAAATCAATTAAATATTTAATTTTTTTTTATATTAAGGGAAGTGTTTTGTCACTAGTGAATTTCTTTTATGGCGTCTTGTTCTTATCTACAGGGTATCCACCTATCTTTATTTCTGTAATTGAACTTTCCTCCAAATATCATTGCCTTCTAATTTTTTCCCTTCTCTCAGTGTAAATTTACCCCAGAAATGCTCCTGACCTCTTCCAGCTCTCCTTTCTGTATATAAAAGAGGCTTATTCTTCTGGTTTGGGGTTACTTTCTTGCCTCCTGGCACTCCTTTCAAAATCTTATCTGCAAAGATGCAGGATGAAGAGAACTCAGCTTCAGTTTCTTTCCATTAAAAAAAAAAAAAAACCAAACAAAAAACCAAAACCAAACAACCAAAACTCCCTGCATTTACTCCTAATCACTAGTCATTTTGAAAACATAGCTGGGAAATCACATAGCCTGACTCCATCTTTCTCAAGACAGCCCACTGCAGATTGGGGTTAGCCCAAACAATACAAGTCTGCTCATAAAAAACCTTTGTCACCATCACCAGGTTCAATTCCATAAGCCTTACACATTTCTCACCTGTGGGAACTCCCATCTCACTTTCAGACCATGATCTCAAAAGAATTTAATGACATTGGGAGATTTGTTGTCAGTATTTCCACTCCCTTGTAAATTACTGACTTTGGAGAGCAATGTGGGACCTTGACACTGATCCTCCAATTGTCAGAAATGAGTTTACCTTGGTGGAATTGTATTAGTGGGAAACCAGATAATGGTCCTAACTCAATGAAGCACATTATTTATTTACTTTTAATCTGGTGGCAGTCCCATTGAAGTTAGCCAGCCTTGAGTATATTCCAGAATAGCAATGCTTTTGGAGTGAGGATTGGAATATAAAGATGTTCAGCCTGACTATCTCCCCTCTAATCTAATACAGAAGCATATATTTATAATTTAGGAACTTGTGATATGGGACAGAGAGAGAAATATTTGGCATGAATAATGTCACTGATATGCCTGTTATAGAGGGCTTTCTTAAAAACAATCATAGAAAATGGCCAAATTCCCAGGCACTGTGAAAGGGGGAGCACTGAAAAAGTAGATTCCAACTGAAGAACATCGTGTAAAATTTGTAGATATTCACCCTGGATTTGGACTGTTGATCACACACATACAGCTCTCCCCTGTAGCAGGACTTAAATGCTTTATTCAGCAACTGCCCCTTGGTCCCCCCTCTCCCCTGCTCTCATGTGCAAACGAGCCTCAGTCCACTCCCAGACCCCACAGCAACTCCTGCACTTGGCTTTGATCTTTCTGATCAGTTCTCAACCTGCAGATGCCCTGGTCTCTCTGGAATCTGAGCAAAAATAATAGTCTGAAGAAAATCTCAGTCTTCATTAGTTCTTCCTGATCAGTTTTAAATTCTTCTCACTTTATGCCTAAATTAAGGGACAATTATTATCAAACTAAGACCCCCATGGACAGGAGCTTCCACTCCCAGATTCCTTGGTCTGTCTCGAAAAATAAGACTCATGGTAATTCCATAAAATCTTCCACTCACATGAAGAACTTAATTTTAAACCTTCTCAGCTAAACACTGCTGACTGGCTTATATCTATAACTACTTAGACTATAATAAATTGATAGTAATTTACGTGGGTGTCCAAATAATGGGGTGTAATGAAGAGATTAGAATGATGTAAAAACTGTTGCATCCTATTTTGACTGAATACAGTCTCAAGACAGATTACCAAATTAAAAGAAAATTATTTTGATTGCATTCTATGCAAGATTTTGGTGGTCAAAAACAAATCTCATTTGGAAACAGCGAGCAGTTAAACTATATCACTGAAAAGATAATTTGTGAAGGAGCTCTGAAATAATATGCACACAAAAAACCCAAAAGCCTTCAAAGAAGACGAAAGATTTTTCAGGTCTGTTTTTGAAGTGGAGAAAACAAGAATATATTCATACAGCTGATAGAAAAAGAAAAAGGTGTGATGGTTTATAACTTAAAATAACTTTTTTTTTTTAATAGCAAGTGTTTAAAAGCACAACTGAGTCTTTACCATAGTAGAGGTTTTAATTTCCTTTAGAATTAGTGGAGGATTTAATTTTCTTTAGAATGGGTTGGGCTTGGCCTTACAACTTTTAAGACAGGTTAAGTTCTCGGCACCTCAACAGGCTTGCTCTATGACTTTGAGGCCTTATGTCCTGTGTCTTAATTCTCTGTTTCTAAAAGAGGGGAAATGCCTTCTTCCTGCCTCCCAGGATTTCTGGGAGGATCATTACATTAAGGATGCAGACATTCAGATATGGAGGTGATGTGAACTGCACATGTCTGAGATGGATGCCTGCTGAATGGAAGCCAAACCCTCAGTTTCCAGAATCTCAGAGAGATTTATTATCCTGGTCCTTACACAGTGGAGAGCTGCATAAAGAAAATGTGACCTTGAGATTCTATGTGTCCTGTTTTGATTGCCTCAGTGCCCAGTAAAAAAACCCTGTAGACTGACCCAAACCTGCTCAATTTTCTGCTTCATTTTGGGGTCCCATTAAGTGACCAGGCTGCTGCACGGGCCAATCTCCTCTTGCACTGTTGGTTAAAAGGGAAGGAAAAGTATCATCCTCTCAATAGAGTCTTGTACCTTGCCCTGATGAGATGGCTGAGACTGGAACCTCAAGTGCAATCTGGTGACACTCCAGGTCTATAAAAGGCTGACAATCCCACCCAGGAGAGAACTGTGTCACTTACATCAAAGTGTCACTCTTCATACACCAGTGACTGTCTTATGCCTTTGCCTCGCTGTTTCTTAAGAGACACAAAAAACACATTTCAGAGAAATTCTCTCTTTTCTTCCATCCTACCTGCCTGATCCATCAAGATACTCCAGCAAAGACCACTGCAAATGCAGACAAATGGAAGGAACTTGTGACAAAATGCAGATGGATATGATCTCCCTTGGTTTAACTTTTTCATAGGACTTCAAAATGTTAAAGCAAGTCTACCAATACAACCTACCAAATTCAAAACATGTCTGATAAAAGATAAAAATCTTTAGAGTTAGAGAACTATTGTAGCTGAGTAAGGATTCAGAAAGCAGAATTCAGATCAGTGCTTCCAAAACAGATAAAGTGGAAGTGGGGGACGCAAAAATCTGCACCTGGAAATCAAGAAATATGGCAAGAAGCATCAAGCAAGAACAAATCAGAGAGCAAGGTAATAGAAGCCCAGGTTTTATACTCCTCATTTTAACATGAAGAGGGATTAGGAAGTGTTATTACTTCCCTTCTGTTCATTCACAGAACACAGCTAAAATAGGAGAGAGGATTTTTTTTTTTGTGCTGAATGAACAGAAGCTATGGAAACTGAGGAGAAGTAGGGTACAGCATTCATTTTGGTCCTAATTAAACACTTCCCAATCTCACACTGAGGGCAAAGTTCATCTGGTTTGTCAGAAACACTGCCAGACAAAAGAGAAAAGGAAGGAGACTAAATGGCTGAAATCTCAGCTAATACAGCAGGAGTGGTTATGAGATTCATGGTCTTCACACAACAGCAAAGGAATTCAGTGTTTATTGATTCCCTTGGCCAGGAATTATGTTGCACACATAACCAAGATGTCAGGGAAAGCAGCACATTATATCCTGCTGTTCATGCATAACAACTCCAAGAGTTCTCACAAAGCCTTAAGATCACTTAAGAACTAAAATAATAAAAAAATATTTTATCATTTGGACTAGCCATTTTGACCACTAGAGCATTTATAAAACAAAAACATATAAATTGCACCAAAGAATTACCAAGGTCACAAAAATCAGACAATGGTCTCCAATATATATTCTAATTATATAAGTTTATGTTAATTCTCTTCTGTTTCTTTCCACACAGAGGAGGGTGCTCAATTTCCTCCTGAATTCTTCAGTGCTTATTACTATAGTAACCAAATGCTTCAAAAACATTAATTAATTTTCAAAATATCTCTGTGGAAAATTAAATCCATCTGGACCTGGTCCTGGACAAATGTTTTAAGGGGACCCTTCTTGAGCAGGTGGTTGGACCAGATGATTTCCAGAGGTCTCTTCCAACCTCAGTCATTGTGAGATTTTGTGAAAAACAACATTGTCCTCATTTTATTGAAAGGGAGCAGAGGTAGAGGGTGATTAAGTCTGCTTTTTTTTTGCATCTCCCTTTCAAAACACATTTGTATAATATTTTAGGCATATTTGCATTTGACTCTTCAAAGAAAAGCTCTTTCCATCTTTAGTTTAGTATTTTTGCAGATGAGATACAGAGTTTTCTCTGAGTATCAAAGAACTGACAGTCTCAGGACTGAGCCAGCACTTTAGGATCAATCAGCCCCAGATCTTTTATTTTTCTCTCCTGCTTTCTTGTTATCAGGATGCTCATCCTAATCTGTTGATCTCCAAACCTCAAGCTGCTTTCACAATATAGTTTTCCCTAAATTAGCATGCCTACATTTGTATTTAGTGCAGGGGGAAAAGGCAGACTCTTCGTGGCTGTCCTTCCTTCTCTAAAACCTGTCCCAAAAAACTACCTCAGAGAAGTCAACAAGAATATAAAGCTTCAGCTCAAAACCAGACTGAATCTTGTAAAGTTACAAAAAGCTGGAGAGGCAGATTTACAACAAGGAGAGTCAGGAAACAACATTATTGAATCTGATGCAGAAAGAAGAAGTTTAATTCACCAGGCATTTAACTACAGCAGCCTCATAATAGTCTTTTCCCCAGCTAGGTTTAGGTGACTCTAAATTAGGATGGGATTTTGTACCAGCTGAGCTTTGAAGGTAAAGAGAGGCTTCAGGGTATGAGTTTTTGCTTAAAGCTTGGATTCTCCATGGAATTTTAGGGGCTTTAGGAACTGTATTTTGCCTGGCATCACAGCTGAAATAAACCCAGCTGGTATTACACCAAGAAGTTCAGGGACTTCAGCAGACTCTGCCTGGGAAAGGCCTCCAGCCAAGGGTGGGAGTCACAAACCCAGCAGCCCCTGTGCAGAGCAAGCTCCAGTGCTGGGCTGACTTTTTCCAGCCAGGAAAAACTTTGCAGGAATCTGGGTCTCAGTGCCATGCAACTGCAGTCATTTGGCAGGCAGCAAACCACAGCAAATTAGCCCCACTGAGTCCAAATCATAAAACAAACCCTCAGAAACCTCAGAGATTAGCTATCACAAACTTCTAATTTTGTTATTTATAGCAACAACAACAGCCAAATAATCATGTACTTGGGAGCCTGCCTCCTAGCAGGCACACTAGTGGGTTTTTTAAAAATTATGCTGGTGCCAGACTGAAAACACAAAAGTAACAGGGAGGAAAAGTTTATTTTTTCCTACTTGAATTCTTATTTTTCTTTCTAGGACTTTCCAGTAACTTCCTGGTGATTATTCAACACTACTCCTTGGTTATAACCATGTCAGCTTCCAGCAGGTCTGCCAACTTCACTGGGAGCTGAAAGGCAATTCCACCTCCTTTAACGCTTCTGTTCACGTGCTGCTCTGAGCTAAGGCAGGCAGGCACTGTCTGTGCAAACAACCTGCTGGAGTTCAGCAAGTGAAGCAGAAACAGCTGAGAAGATCCTCAATATTGTCTCAAAGTGCAATTTTTAGTAATAGTGCCATCAGATTGATTAAATCTGAGGGGAGTCTGAGAAGCAGGACCAAGTGAAGTAGATATGGTTGCGGTAGGAGGGGAGAAATCCGGATTAAAATGCTGGTTTGGGTTGTTCTACCCCACATTGTGTGGAACATGTGCCTTTCTCTGGCAGTAGAGTCTCTAGGGCACCTTTTCTTCCTGCATTGTCACAGGTGAACAAAAACATGAAGAGGAGGAGGAAAAGGAGCTTGCACCTTGTGGGAAAATCAGCATAAAAGGAGGTAAATATTTCATTCCTTTGCAGAGTGGCACATGCAGTGTTGGCTGACTTTTCTTTCTCCCATGTTCTCATTCCTTTTTCATTCAGGCCACCCCATGTCTGTCTCACACTCCCCAGGGAATGCTGCTCAGTTCACGTTGCTTCCTTCCTCTTGAAGTTATTCTCTGCCAAAAATGCCATTTTTGCACCTTTAGCCTTTGCTCTTTACCATGACCAGCCCTGCTCTTGTCACACTCTGCTCTTCTTTCTTATTCAGGTGAAAATTCCTCAGTGCAAGTTCTGTGGGTGTCTCTGGGTTTGCACAACATTCAGCACCAGTTATCATGCTTTGAATGGCAATTACAACACAGCATAACAAAATACACAAGCCATAAAAGGGGTATGTATGTCAAGTTTGAAAGTAAGAACAGTCCTAGAAGAAAAGCTTTCAGGCTTCAGAAATTCAGCATGGAATTTTATACATTAATTAGGACAGAAATGAATATTTTAAGTAGGATCCCCCTTTTTTTCTTTTTTTTTAGTCTGGCCATGATGATATAAAAATATTTCTTCTTTTACTGTGCAAAATTTGAGTTAAACCCAGGCTAAGCCTGTTTACTTTCTTGAAATCCCATAGAAATATGGGATACTGCAAAGGCTTGAGGCTCAAAACTTCTTTAAAACGAGAAAATTTTTCAGAAATTACATGGAAAGTGAGTGTAGTTTCCATGGATTAAAAATTGTAACAAATCAGGTTAATCAAGAGAAAGTGTTTGTACCATCTTGATGATATATATATATGTTCTATGATTGCATTTTAGAAAACCTTTTGGAGACAGGCTAACATTATTATAAGGAAGACTGAGATACAGAAAGAAGGAGCTGTCACCATTCTCAAAATCTGCAATAAGGTAAAAAATTGACACATTCCCACTGTTCCAAACACAAGATTGTGCTTCCAGTACAAATTACTAGGCAAGAACCTTTTCCAGAAAGTACTAATTGATTATGCACTACTGTGGATGCTGCTTTTAATGTGCTACAGATGCTTGGATACTGTACACACAGTTTCATGTCTTTCATAAAACAGATGACCAGGTGTAGAGAACTTCATAGGAATATTTAATATCTTAGCTATTATGAGATTTTTTTTCCCATGCAGTTTTTCATATAGTGAAGCTAAGGATAAAAAGAGATTTAATTTTCTTTTTCCTCTAATGTGCCATTATAATTTATTTAATTGTGCAAACATATACGCAGAAATAGAATATATATGAATGTGAAAAAGAACTCTGTGGCATCATAGAATATTAATGTACCCTGCAGCTTTTTTATTACTTAGCTCTGGATTTTACCTAGAGAGGCACAGAGATTACTGATGCAGAGAGCAGCATTTTCTCAAGGTAGGTCTATTGTTTTATAGTCCAGCAGTATGCCTGCCATTGTCACCAGGTGCAGGGCATTCCTGCCATCTGCAACAGTGTTTTGTCCTTATATAAAATCTGTTCACAGCTCTGGTACAAATAACAAAATACTGCTCCCATTTAGGGTTTTGTGTGGTGGCCACAGCTGTGTCCAAAGCACAGAATAGGAAGTTATTCAGGTTATTTGCTCTGCTGAGATTTTCCAGGTGTCCTTTTAGCTACTTTATATACTGAAAATTCCCAAATAAATCTCTGTATAATATCAGTTTAACCACTACAGGATTTTAGAGCAGGCTCATAGTTGTGTGAGCTGAAACTGGGGAGATTGAGACAATCATCTCCTCCTGTTGCTGTTGTGAGAAGTGAGAGTAGGAGACATCAGAAGATTCATCAACCCATATGTGTCAGCTCTGCTGAAGTTTTATAATGGATTGGGCTTGGCAGAGATCCTCCTCTTGGTTTGCACTTGAAGAGGTGAAGAATCAGTTCTGCTGTTTGGCAGAGAACAAGAGCACTCATGGGTAGAGAAAAAAGGAAGGAAATTTCCCAAAGTGGAGGAGACAAGACATATGTGTGTCATTTCTGTATTTTGCCCTGCTTAGCTGCTGCACAGAAAAATGGATGGAGCAAAAGGATTATCAAGAAGAGCCTTCTCCTTCAGGCTGGGGACACAGGGGAGTGTCTCTCCTGGAGTCTGCAGCTGAGCAGATATTCCAGAGCCCCTTCTTGCTGCTGGAATGTCAGATGCAGGACCAGCACAGCAATCAGGTATTGAGAGCCATAAGCAGATCAAAGTGCATTCAGGAAGAGAAAGCAAAAATTTAAGTCTTTAGATTTAAGAGCTTTGAACAGTGAATAGATAAGTATTAGGGAATATATATATAAATCCTCCACATTTCCTAAGGAGCTTTCCTTGATGCCATGCATAAAGTAACTGCCTACTGTACAATATTCTGCATTATCTGCCAGCCACCAATAAGCACAAGATGCTGAAGGAAATGAAACTTCAGGTGCAGACTGATGAAAATTCCTGCTTTTCAATGAGCAGTCTAATGGAAAGGTGTCTTCCATAAAGAGCAATTTAAATAACACAGTCCTTGAATTTTAGTCATGGGTATTCAATTACCCATATTTTAGCATTGTGGGCTAAACCAGGTGAAGATTGAACAGAAGTATAAAACCCACATATGATTATAAAATAATCCTATTTTCTGAGGCTTGGGATTAAAGAAGAAAAATCTACTTATATCCTGAGCTGAGAAATTATTATTCCGTTCAAGTAATCTAAACAGATGCGTGCAATTTTAATTATTATAGCAGGATGCAGGATGTAAATGCAGCAAAATCGAAGAGTTGATTATTCACAAAATTATTGTGTCATTCTTCTACAAATAAAATGAGGCAAAATGTATTTTGTCGTTTGAAAGTTTAGGCAATACTAATGCAGTCAGTGCATGTTTCTGATGTGAGTCTCTTTCAATAGTCAAGTGAGCTCCAAACAACTTCCTCACAGAACCTGCATGTACAAATTTTAACTGGCATATTAAATAGATGTCATCTGCTGGCTCTTTTGGGAAATAAGAAATCCCTCTACAAGACCATCAAATTAGTTTTCACCAATTGTGTGAAATGACATTAAGTAATACCAGGCTATGTTCTATTTATTTGAAAGTCCACATCGGAACTAATGAGCTCAAATCCAACAAAACAATCCCAAGGGTGATTTTTATGGAAAGGTCTGTTTCAAACCACGGAGTGAACGTGACACTGCTGAACGACTCACACACAACCTCTGCCACTGATCAGGGTTTGCATCCCAGCTGAACCACAGGAAACAGGGAGATCTGGAGGCACCACCAGCTGTAACCCCCAGGTCCTGGGTGGGGAGCACCACATTCTGTTTGAAACCAGCTGATGGGAGAGATTTCTACCCTCCAGTAAGAAATAACAATGCATTATTTCAGCAAGGGAAAGAAATTAAAATGGAGAAAGAAATAATGGCTTTCTCATCATGGTCCTTTCAGATCATTCCTGAAGTTTTACTGCCATTGTCTGCAGACTTGAAGATCTTGCCAGTGAGTTTTTGCACCGTAGAGAACAACTTGTAAAGCTCCTGAATACTTCACTCCAAATTGGTCAACACCTGGCTTTTCTGCCACCTGGGTTAGAATCCTTGACTATCTGAACAGAAGTTTTCAAGTCTCACACACAAACCTAATACGTTTTACCAAATTCCATGATTGTGAGATACACGAACACATTTGCTAAATCAAAGTGTATCTATTCCAGAAATAGTTATATGACATTAGGAGTTTTTTTTGTGCAGAGATTGAGTGAAATTGGAACTCTGAGAACTACAGTAATCAGTTATAAATGAGAAGGAAATAAAGACACAAATAAAGACACCGAATCTGGACTAGGTAAATAAACTGCTTTCCAGTGGTGTGACTAAACCACTTGGGAACTGAAACGGATTGATTTATTTTGTGGTCATGTAACTAAAATTAATTTTGTTTTCCCACTTTCCAGATGTTAAACATTCTCTTAAAAATAACTGTTAATTTTTAATGTAAATTTATTTTCATTTTTACGCCAATTGGGGATTTTTACAGTCTTTTGTAAACTTATTTAAAATTACTCAGTTTCAATCTGGACTCAAGATTACTTTAGTACTTTAGTAATTTGGCAAACCAAATGAAATCAATCTACGAACAAAAAAGAAAACCCACCTAATCATATTCCTGATAAATTCTTGTGGATTTTTCTAAAGCAAATATAACAGAATCATAAAATGCTTTGGGTTGGAAGGGACCTTAAAGGTCATCTGGTTCCATCCCTCTGCAAGCTGCTGATACTCCATCCCAGGTGGCCTTGGGCATTTCCAGGGATGGGGAAACACGATGCCATGCAGGCAGTGGGAAAGGCAGGTACCTCCAAAGGACAAACTGCAGCTGACACAGCTGGTCCAGATCCTCTGTATGGGTCAGAGCAGCTTGAGAGGATGCTGTTACAGCCGAACTTCCATGGAACAGGGGCAGCAGAAGGAGGAATCTCTCTCAGCTGCTGTATTTCAAAATTCGCTCTGCACTGATCTAAGGGGACACATTCAGGCGATTGTTTTTTGGGGTTTCAATGACATCTCTCTGTTTTTCAGGGTTTCAATGACATCTCTCTGTGTTTCAGGGTTCCAATGACATCTCTCTGCACCCTCAGCAGCAGTGCTGCTGGATCATTTCAGCATCTGACACCACTCAGGGCCCTCTAAGCCTCGAGCAGTGCCAAGGAACAGCTGTGCCCTTTGCACTGCCCACAAAAGCCACGATTCCCTAAGGGTTTGCAGGTGGGGAATGTCCATCTGCAATCCTGCTTCCAGGGGACCCTGAGTGCAGGGAACTGTCCACGGGGCTGGGTTCAAAGGTGATACCTTGGTTTTTATGTTTTTCTGCTCTGTTTTGGTGTGCAGCTTTTAGCTTTATGTTAAGTGTTACCAGGATCTTTTCACAGGGTGCTGGAGACAAAACAATCCTATTCTAGCTGGAGACTCAAGGACAATCTCCTCAAACTTCAGGCCCAAAGCATAAACAACGTGAAAAGAGGAGGGTGGGAAAGTAAACAAGGAGGATGAAATTTCATAATTTGAAGCTGTTAATTGGACAGTTAATTCTTATATGCAAATGGATTAAAACTTCGGAAAATGTGAGATCTCATGACCAAGCTCTCTTTTGGTTCCACCTTGGAGCCATCAGGGCAGAGCCACGACTGTGACTCCAGCACTGCCAGGGTGTGGCCTGTGAAGGCACTTCAATAAATATCAATAAATATCCACTTTATTCCTCTGAACTCCCTCCAGCCTCTGTTCCAGCTCCTCAAGGCACCAAAGGGACAGAGAGGAGGGGAAGGTGAGAGGGGGGCAGGGAGGGGAGGGACAACCCACCAGTGTCACGAGAGAAACACCCAGTGGGCTGTGTTCATCTTCCAAGGCTTCACTTCACTTGTTCTACTTCTACTTTATGCCATCCCCACACAGAAAAATTATATTCACTGTGAACATAATGAATGCACGTCAAGAGCTAAGTATAAGTAAACATATAAGGGTTTTTTTTCTCTAAAGATACAGCAAAAATCACACAAACAGTGCAATAACTGGGAAAACAAGAGCCATAAGAGGAAATTCTAAAATACAGTTAATCCAAATGTTGCTATTTTTTGCAAAAAATATTGGGCGTACAGCACATAAAGAGAGTTCCTCAAATAACTTCAATGCTTTTCTGCCAGAATATTCTGAAGGGGAATGACAAATCAACCACCTTTAAAATAGTATTTATCTGGGACAACTGATAATAAGTAGCAGCAAATACAATCTTCCTGTTACCGAATTATATTACTGCAGCCTAGATTCTTCCAGGAGATGTGACTGCTGAAGACACAATGGTTTGTTTTAAAATATCTAATCTGTGTGTACAGTTATTAACTATTTTGTAGGAAATTACACATGTATGCTCAGTCTTTTGTTCAATAGCCTGTGATGTATAATCCATCTATACATGGTTCAATAAATCACAAAATTCCAACTTCAGTGAAAATATATAGATATAAATATGTGTATAAAACATTTTGTATAGATAGACAGAAAACTGGTTGCTAAATAGAGATTTAGTTCAGAGATAAATTTGATATTTTAGTCTTATCCTCCTGCATAAGGCCTAGGAAGATAAATTTGATGCCATTGTCAGCTGGATTTAGAAAGACTCAAAGACTTGTTCTGGCATAACCCTTAAAGCTTAACTGTGTGTAACAACTTCATATTCTTCACTTTGGCAAAAGTTACTTCTGCTTGCATGGATTTAGTGACACAGCAAAATGTCACTGATTCTTCTGCTTGCATAAAGATCCAACATTTCAGAGAGAAAATGTGGCTGTGCTGGAGTCAGAATGAATTTTGCAGTATTTAAGCTTTATTCCTCGCATTTCCAAGTTAGGGCTGAAGACAAATGGCTGAGGCTTCTGACTAAGCCCTGGCTCGAGGGAAAAGAGAAAGAAGCACTGAAAGCATTTGCAAATACTTCAGAACATTGTACCTTAGGCAGAGAAAGAAGTGGGTCCATTGGTAAAAAGATTCATCTTAGGAAACAGGTTTAAGCTCATTGAAGCACACTGAAATTTTTCTAATGATTTTAAATGATTTATCTTATATAAGTTTTGGGTTCAATGAGATGATCTTAAAAAATTCCTGACTATATTTGACCCCAGAGAAAAGATACATAACGTTTCTCAAGCAATTTCAGTAAGAAAAAAACTGTGCAGCAAGGCCAAAACGTTTTTGTTTGACACACTCAGAGCAACCTTCCTCACTTTTGCATGGAGAAGTGATATCCCTTTCCACTACACCCACAATCAGCATGAATCAGTTTAAAAGAGGCTATGCACAACCAGATTTTTGGAGGGGGTCAGCTGAAGCAGCTGAAACAGTTTGGGTTTTTTCCACATCTCCATGTGTGAGCTGCATATTCAGCTGACACTGAGCAGCACGTTCAGCAGGAGAAAGGAGTTAAAATGGAGAAAGAAAAATGGCTTTCTCATCATGGTCCTTCCAGATCATTCCTGACATACACTGAAGCTTTCACTGCCATTGTCTGTACAGCACTTGCCTGCTTTGTCATTAAATGGGTGAATCAATCATCACAGATCCTGAATTCACTGAAAAAATATTGGTTAGTGGAGCTGTGCCAGCTCAGGAAAAAATGGCCCATTGACTTCTCCCTCTCAGTGACAAAGGGAAATGTTCTTTCAGTAAAAGGCAGAATTGATGGCCTTTTCTTGTTGATTATAAAGGTCAAAAGGCTGAAGGAAAAATACAGCAACTGGACAGAGAAAAACTATCTTTGCTGAAGAGCCCATGAACTGCCAGTGGCACAAAATGTTTTGCTTTAGTTTGCATTGGCACCCTCAGTGAGGTTCACTGACTACCCCTCCGGCCTTATTCACCCCACAACCATAAAAATACAACAATGGTGCTGACTCACCTCTTGCTACAAATACAATTCTAAGTTTGAGAGCCTCATTCTGATCCTTTGGATCAATAAAACATCCACAGCTCATTTCCACACACCAGTGCAGGGGTGCAGAAGCAGGAAGCACACTGCCCAGTCTGACAAGCTGGGATTTAATGCTGTGGTGGAAATACAGAGTCACAGAATGGTTTAGGATGAAAGGACCCTAAAGCTCATCTCATTCCACCCACCTTCCACTAGCCCAGGCTGCTCCAAACCCCATCCAACCTGGCCTAGGAGAGTTCCAAGGATCCAGGGGCAGCCACAGCTTCTCTGGGCACCCTGTGCCAGGGCTTCCCTACCCTCACAGGGAACAATTTCTTCTTTACATCTAATCTAAATCTACCTTCCTTCAGCTTATAGCCCTTGCCCCTTGTCCCCCCACATGCCTGTGAACTGAGCTTTGTCCTCCTGGTACACTGAGACCATTAAATTGGATCTCCTTGTTCCACTCTGAAGCAGGCATACATCCTCACAGAGCAGCAGCACACACGTGCTGGTAGCCCATCTAAGACTGTATATTTTTAAAAATATGTTGTGGAGCTTTTATCAGTTGTTTCTGTTCACATCCAGCTGCTTGATCTCTCTCCAGTGCTAGTCCTGTGCAGAAAGCCCTGTTCCATCCCAGCCAGGCTTCCTGGGAGCACGGAAACCAATCTTCTTAGGCAAATCAGTTTACGTGCAGCTCTAAGCATGTGCTAATTTGAGCTGATTTATTGATGCCAGCATCCCGCCCAGTGTGTGACAGCAGCTGCCCTGCTTTAAAGGATTCATAATCTGCCAGTGGGGGTAAACCACTCTGCATCCTGACATCCCTTCCCTTTTCCAGGCTTTTCTTCTGTGCCAATTCTTGGGCTTCCTCATCTCAAGGGCCACAACTGTGTCTAGCCTGGAGCAGCTCTCCTGGGGCAGCTTGGAAAGCCTGTTGGCACTCATCTCCCACTCCCCCAGCACCCACACAGGGCCAGGCACAACTGAGCCCCTTGTGTCTGAACAACTTTTCTATTCATTTTTCTCCCCTTGGGAGTTCACAGCTTGAGTAAGAGCTTATCTTTCATCTGGATGAAAAGAATTCCATCTGAATTTAGCAGCTTTTCTTAATGCAGCTTGTACTAGGGGGTTTGTTCCAAAAACCTATGGCAGCTTCTCCAGTTTTTTTCAAAGTGATTTGGATAGGGCTTTTTAGCAACAGGATTCTCTTCTGATGAGCATAATTGTCCCACAGAGGCTGATAAGGTGCATGCAGCCAAATTGTCCCAGGCTGTCCCTGCCACTCACAAGTTAAGCTAGGTGGCCCTGTGAGTACATCTGAGAGAATGACAAGTGTAATGAATTGTTTTTTCCAAGTGCTGGGATATTGCAACCTGCAGAAGGGTTATTTGATTCCCCTTAGGTAAAAAACCAATCACTAATTCAATGTATTCTGATTTGGTGTGTTCAGACCCAGTAATTTCTTTCAGTGACCTCTTGGTTCCATTAGACTGCAGGAATCCCTGTGTAGAAACCAAGGACTCATTCAGCTCATGCCATTCAGCCTCATTGTAAAATCCATCAGTATTTATGAGTATTATCCTGGAGATAAAGTGTCTCTGAAAGTTACTGCACACTGAACAGGTAAGCCTTGATTCAAAGACAATTTCTGAAGTGAGACATATTCAAACACTTTACACCAAAATACTTCAGGAAGATCATTTGGCTGCTGATTTTCTTGGCATATGAAGCCAAAGAGAGAAAAGCACGTTAAACTTTCTATTCATGCACAGGATGGCTTCCAGTCTTAACATTTGGATGCTTCAGCCAACAGCTCTGCATCATGGAATAATCACAGAATGGTCTGGGTTGGAAGGGACCCAAAATTCGACCCAGTTCCACCCCTGCCATGGGCAGGGACACCTTCCACTAGCCCAGGCTGCTCCAAGCCCCATCCAACCTGGCCTTGGACATTTCCAGGGATCCAGGGGCAGCCACAGCTTCTCTGAGCCTCACCTCCCTCACAGTAAAGATTTCTTCCCAATCTACCCTCTTTCATTTTAAGCTGAAACCTTATATCGATGACTTCGGTACATAGTCAATTTATTAAAGATTATGGTACCCATTAGAATAAAAGGAACCATATAAACATAACTAATTTTTAAAGAAGAATTTATTTTTCTTTCAAATTAATTCTATTTATTTCTTAAAAAAAATAAAATAAAACCAATGAGAACTATAATTAGATTATTCAGCCACAAGATATAGTTGATCTAGATTATAAATGTTCAGTACTTTCAAGGGACATGTATTCCCTTTGGTTTACTCTCTACTGAATTTCCTTCATTTGTGAAATCTACTTTGAAGAGACCCTGGCACTAGAGAACACTAGGCAATGTGCTTGGTGAGAAAGTGTCATATATCAAGTATTAGTAATAATGACATTAATTCCTTCAACAAGTGGAAAAGGGGAATGGAAATCAAAGAGCAAGCGTGGCTTCTTACAAGAGGAGGAAAGCTGAGTGTGCTGAGCACATCTGAAAATCAATCCTGCCACATCCTACTTCACAGAGCTCTCTATCAAATCATACTTCCCATTGCACAGTACCTTAAGACTCCTGTGGTTCTTTATTGAATAAAGGCATTCTGACCAGATTTTTGTGGGTGTCTGTCTAGTGGGGCACAGCTGAAGAGTTTTTTCAGCAGTATCTGCATCTTGCTGTATGACAGAAGGAGCAATATTAAAGTACCTGACAAACATGGATATCTGCCTGCTTTTTTTCATCTTTCTAGATCCCTGTTTCTATTTCCAGGCACCCAAACCTGTTGATAATTCAGGTCATTTGCAATTGCAAATAGAAAACAACATAATAGGCAATATCTGTGTGTGCTGTAGCTACAAAGATACAGGCACAGACCTAAATTCCACTCATCCTGAAGTTTAGGTCACCTAGACCAACCAGAGCATAAATTGCATGGCACAAACTCTGCTGCCCTGTTTATCTGAGAAGCACAACTTACAATTTCTGGCCCAAAGAAGAAGACAAAGAAAGATAATATTTAAAAGATTAAAAAAAAAATAAACACAACAAAAAAATCCCAAAGCAAAGCAAACCAAACTTCAAAGTATCTTAAAAGTAGAAGAAGACATAGTTAATTTACAATTACATAATATGTCATGCAAAATGCAATCAATGCTGAAGAAAAACTGTTTGGGCATAAGTCATTAAAGAGCCACAGCTTTATGAATCAGAACCAGGCTCTTCTTGCAAGCAAGAACACTTTCAGATTTTCCTGGCCACCCTTTTTCCAAAACAAATAGCTGTGAAATTCCTACTTCCACGACTTCAGATACTGCTGGATCTAGTCAGCAGTAGAAGGTTGGTTTTATATTTTCTTTTACAGAGGCTGGACGATATAAAAATCCCTTTAAAAAAAAAAAAAAAACACACAAAGTGTTAATTCCATCTTGCCAATATATCAGCTGGTAGAGCTCATCCAGCCTGAGTAAGCATGTGAAAACTAAGCCATGCCAAGTAGTAGCTGGCACAGATTTCTACCCTCCAGAGCAAGAATTAAACAAGGATCAAGTTTTTGATCTCCTCAAGTTTCCAGTTATGCTGCAGCTCTGCTTGCTGGGCAGACAAATTGTGCTTGGCCCCTCAGAAATGCTCAAAACCATTTCCATCAGCTGTCCCTGTGGTTTGATTAGTGGTATTTAAAGGTCTTTTGTACTTTTACAAACTTAAAAAATATGTACCCTATTGTCAAATTGAGATGAAAATGATACAAACCCACCAGTTTTATTGCACATCCCCAATACCCTGAGACCTTGCACTGTGAAGAGTAGAGACAGCTCTGCATGCTAGGCTGGTAAATAATAGCTCTGGAAACTGAAAAACTTCAGTCTTAGGAAAGCTCAAGTCTGATCTTAAAAAAGGAAACGCTCACATATGAGGGTTTCAGAGGGTGGGACATTCCCTGCTACACCAAACTTTGCACTAAAACATTGAGAACCCCAGTTAAAATCATGGCAGGGAAGGAAGAGTTAAGTGCAGCTCAGTAAATATTCTCATCCCCAGCAGGAGCAGAGTAGGAGCAAACATCACCTTGCCCAGCAGCAGCTCCTGATCCAGAATGGCTCAATTTCAGTCAGAGCTGCTGGTGACGCAAATTAATGAGGAGATGAATGAGCTGGCTGATGTTAAAGGGTTGGCTTGTTTGTCAGCATGAATGCCTCGTAAGATTAAAAGATCTCATCCCCACTAAAGGCAGGAACTTTGTTATTAGGGGCTACAGAAAGCACATGAGATCCCTTTCATTTTAATACAATATTCTGCTAATTCAAAATGAAGGCTTCGGTTGATACACGCAGTTCAGCCTTTGATGTGCTGTTGAACATTATCTTCTGCTGTTGTTCATTTCTTCTTTTGTTGGGAAAAGAATAAATCCTGTATATCTGCTCAATCCTGCTCATCTTTCTAGTCTTCTTTTTGTTGTTGTTGGGGTTTTTTTTGTTGTTGTTTTCTTGGTTTTTTTTTTGTTTTGGTTTTTTGTTTGTTCGCTTTTGGTTTTTAATTCTATCACATGCATCTATAGTGAATAATAATTTTAAAAAAATCTTATTCCCTCCCCAAAAAGCTTTCATTTGGTCTCACGACTCTGTTTCCTTTCTTGCATTAACATCAAACAGTTTGTGAAGACAGTGGCTCATCAAAATCACTTGGAATAATTTCAATTTCACACTGATCACGCAGATCTGAAACCTCTCCAAGCAGAGATTTTCATCATGAGAGAAAATTTGGTCTCCTGTTGGGGTTGTTGATATTTCAGCTCTGTCTCTTGTTAGTTCTTGGAATAGATGTGTCATGGGAGCTTACCTACAAAATTGAATTGATTGCAACAACGATTCAGGATTAAACAAGATTATTGTATTTCCTTCCAAGCAGCATTTGTGGTGCATTTTTTTTTTCCTTTTTTCCATTTTTATTTTTTTCTCCTCTCTTTACTTGTACTTTGAAACCTGGCCATTTTGAACAGCATAAAATCAGTTCCTGATTTTGTTCCACCTTTCCACTGTTTCTTTTGCCCCTTTCCTGATGTTGTTTTTCTGTTATTAATTCTCTTGCACTTGCACCTGGAGTCTTCAATCAAGACCATGGGAGTGGTGAAGACAGACAGTGCAGAGGTTGTGAAGCATCCCCACAGCTCTCCAGTACAAAAACAAAGGCACAGAAAATGGTGCAGAAAGACAAAAAGGCATTTCTGGAAATCTATGAATGTCTCAGCTCTTCTGAATTTTCTGGTCACGCTCTGTTCATGGTTTTTGACTGTATTATTGTCCATACACTGATTTGAAATGTCTTCTGCAGACTGTGAGATCACTGACAGAGATGAAACCTGGTTTTTTGCACATTTGGAGCCATCATAGGACTAAAAATCATTAGTTATACCTAGAACACAGTAACTAAGGTGACTAAATTTTGTGATAAGAAAATATTTACTCCTTTCAACTAACTCTGTAAAACTACCCCAAGCCAATTCAATATATGATTGTGAAGTCATTCTTCACAGGTTTTCCTCATCATGGAAGAATAGTAAATGTTTTAGGTGTTATGTACATAAATTCAATGTTTCTTCAGATTTTTCAGAAGTACTTTTGGTTAGCCTAAAACAACTTGGACATGTGTTCAGAAAGACCATGTTGCATTCTATGGTAACGAATGATCTGAAAAAGACTGTGGTGTTAAGTCACCAGAAAGAGGAAAATTTTTATTTTTTTGAGCAATCTCAATGATGCTATTTTTTAAAAAAGAAGAGGATCCTGGACACCATGCATGAATATTAATTTCTCTTCTGAATAGTGGGTCTAGCCTGTAAGTCAGGTGTCACTTCCATGGCCTGTCCTGAGCAGAAGGCAAATCTTGATGACTTCCAGTGGTTCCTCCCAGGCTGTGTGGCTCGGAGTCTTGGATGCTGAATTTATTCTTCAGCTCCTGCTCTTACTCAGAAAAGAAAATATCTCCATTTTTTCCTAGCTCAGAAGTTAATCCACGCTGCAAGGATGCAGAATAAATGCCTGATTTTCCCTGAGAGGATTCAAATCCTTGTCTTCCTCCAGGAGAATGCGCTGCACCAGATTATAAATATTCCGGGGTAAAAAGTAGAAAGGTTGTCCCTGACCTCTTCCTTTTGGGTTTGTTTCATTTTGTGTAATGCAATTAAAGGTTAGACTGGAGGGAGGGAGAGAGACAGAGTTTAAATCTCTAGCCTGGTTGGTTCATGACTTCATCTGGGAAAATTCTGATTTTTGTTTTCTGCTCCAGGGAATGTTACTGTATTTTATACAGCATGGAGGTAAGAATAAAGAGAACAAGGAAAAAAGTATTCTAATTTAAATCTTCAGACTCTTCCTCACACCTCTACTGTATTTTTTTTTGTGAAATATGGCTAATTTCAGCCCCAAACATACTATAAAGCAGAACCTTATCCTTTTTGATCTCTCTAATTTAGAATATCTATCTACTAATATTCTGCTACAGCACATTTTTTAATATGTGCTTTTCTTCTCCTTCATATTACCAGAATAATTTTCCAGCAACAGTATCCTTAACCAACAACCAATTTTGAAAAAGCGTCTCAGCATTATCTGATTTCCCCTTGAAAGGTTGTTATAGTACTTAATAATGAGGTGAACAGGAACATGTTTTTATATGTATTTGTTACATGTAACGTGAAATATTGACATTTCTAATCTTTAAAGATTAAAGAAAAATAGATAAAACCAGGAAGAAGATATATCAACTTAGGCTGCAGCCTGAGAGATATTTGTCCTAAAAACCACCAGAAAACACACATACGTTGTTTCCAAGGGGTAAAGTAAGCAGCTTTTCAAATGCTGGCATAAAGCTCTCTTCTTTTTAATTTTCACACTCCTCTCATCTTTTAGAAAATATTGCACTAGGAAATGCTGGACTTACTTAAAAAAAACATTGCAGTAGTGCTAATCCTGGCCTCCTTAGCTGCGGAAAGGCTTGAAAAAGCAAAACTCTTCTCACAAGATGGAACATGCTTTACTCATCTATTTGCTCATCAAGCTTAATTTATCCTTCAGTGGAAGAGTTGATACAAAGTTCATTTCCATCTCAAAACAACCTTGACAGGCAGGAAAAATCACAATATTTTTTTTTTAATTCTCGTGCTTCTCAGTAAAGATAAAACATTTTGATGTTTTTGTCATCATACTTTAACTGCTTATTTTCATTAATATTTCATTTTCATTAACTCCTTATTTTCATTTTAACTCATTATTTTCATAGTTCCTCACCTGCCTTTGCATTCCCTAATATTCTCTCTCCTAATGCATGCAGCTTAGGACTCACATCTCCTAACTTTATGAACTTTCACACCTAAGACACCTCAGAATCCTTTTTTTTCTGTCAAAGGCAAAAATAACTATTTTAGAGTGTGATCTTCTTGCCCAAAGGTAGTTGTCTGCTTTAGGATGCAACTAGCAGCACCCTACAGTCACTTGCTTCTTTTCTTTTACTAAAAGAAGAGCCTTCAGTGACTCACTGAATTTAAATCCCTGCACTGTAAAGCCTGGCTGTGTGGTCAGGCAACCTCATCCCTGACATCAGACAACGTTCAGGTCGTTCAACAAAAGTTTGGAGAGTATCTGAATCTATCAATAGCTTCCTTTTCCCAAAATACCACCGGGTTTATTTTTGAGGGGGACAAAATCTCTGCAGAACCAATCCCAGGGACGGCAGCAATTGTTCACTGCCCCCAGGAACACGAGGCAAGAGCAGCCACCCCTTCCCACAGGGCACAGGAACAGCCAGAGCCTCCCACCAGAGCACAAAACAGCCCTGAGCACAGCCCGGGGAGGGGATTCTCCCCAGACCCTCTTGCTTTTCCCACTGTTATTTATTACTCCTCATTTCACATCAGCTTTGGTGGAGGATGTAGCTCCCTCAATTTGCTTTACACAGACATTTAATCTATTTCCACCTATTTCCACTTCTTTCCACAGAAGCAAATCCTCAGGTGGCACTTGGGGACACGGTTTTGTGGTGGGCTTGGCAGTGCCAGGCTAATGCTTGGACTTAATTACTTTGGAGGGCTTTTCCAGCCTAAATGAGTCTATGATTGAATGTGACTTATGTTTAAAAGCCTGGCTGTAAGAATATGGGAGTTTATTTCAATTTTTTATTCCCTGTGTACTCCTTGTGCCCAACAAAAAGCTGAGCAGAACAGTCTGTTGTCCTCAAGGCTTAATCCTGTTCCATTGCTGCTGACAAGTGTAAGATTTTCATTATTAAGATTGTAAGATTTTCATTAATATGCAGAACACAAACCAGCCAGAAGAGTTGTTTCTGTGGTCAAAAGCAGAAGGGAAAATTGAAGGGGAATGCAAAGAGCAACTGTTTAATGGAAATTTAAAGCTGTAATAGCAGGTCACAAAACTTCTTCCAGCATAACTAGAATTTTGTTGTCACACAAAATTGCTCAAACAATTATGACACTGTAAAGACAAGTGGTGTTGTCACAGCAGGACAGAAAATTTAGTGGTTTTTACTTTTCCACTCATGTCAGTCATTGATTTTTCCCCCTCTTATCAGCTTCTCTCTAGTGACCTATTTATTAGATAAACAAGATTCCTCTCATTTAACTCTTTTTTTCTTTTAATTGCCTGTGATCATTAGAGAAACACTTGTTTTCAGTCACTGTTTGAGCAGTCTCTCAGCTAAACACTGTGGTTAACTCTCTTTATATTACAGCAATTTTACACAGGACAGAAATGTCAATAAAGCACAAGCAGGTAGCTATAAGTTTCTGTCTATTTTATCACATGCTGTATCCTCACTGTAAAAGGTGTTTTTTCCCTGGAAACTGGTAAGTTGCTGACATTTAAGGAGGAATTTGTGTTGTCTGGGAGGAATGTGCTTTCAGATTGGAAATGTTGGTAACTGAGACCTCTGCAGATATGCAAGGAGTTCATGTGTTCACAGATTACCAGCTTCCATTAGAAAAAAGATTTTATTATATCTAAAAATGTCTAAATTCAGCAGATAACCCCTTCAGTATCTCATCCAAAAGAGCCATTCTATCTTTGAGCCAGCAAAGGCATTATTAGATTTTTCAACCCAAACTAAAGTCCTATCTTAGGTGATTTAAACATCTTTATAGGCACAATTCCTAGAAATCAAATACCAAATAGTTTGCATGGTCCAATGATTTGCAAAAGTCAGAGGCAGGAGCTGTGAGATGTAGAAGATCTTTTGGAAGAGTGTGAAAGACTAAGGGGCATCAGGAGTCCTTGGGGCTGTTGGGGTGAAGGGAGACATTGCTGGCAGGGGGAGATTTGACAGCATCCTGCTTTTCACACCACCTGCCCACATGTCACTGCAGCAGTGCTGGATCATGGGTTTTACTCTGTTCATCCTCTCAAAACCTCCACCTGCAGGAACTGCACCCCGGGGAGCTCCTTCAGCCCCTCTGCAGCCCCTGACACCAGGGGTGAGCTGTGACCCAAAGCCTTGGCCAAGTCTGCATAAATTCTCCTCAAGATCCTGGTGATAAACACCCCCAGTTTAAACTGTCACAGCCCAAGAAATATAAAAATAACAAAAAAAAACAATTACAACAGCAGCAACAAGAATAATATACACAGGGTGTATTTCACCTGAGGACACACTGATGGCTCCCAAATATCCTCCTTCAGTGTCTCTGGACTGAGACATTTTACACCCTTGTTCACAAATAAATTAAGAATCAGCACTGTGCACAGGATGTTAAAAGCAGCTCTGCTGAGAAGGGATTCCTCTGTGAAATTTCCCTGCCAACACACAATTGCAACCTGAACACTGATACCACTGGTAGACAGCAGTACCACGGCCTGGCTAGATAAACTAAGATTAAATGGAAACCAGTGACTTAAGGCTAATGGGACTTGGAATCACTGTTTAACTGGCAGCCTGAAGATCCAACTGGAGGACTGATATTGATTCCTTAAAATGAATACCAGTAATAAAAAAATAAAATATAAAAAAAAAAGTGTACAAGCAACAAGACAGTTTAGGAAGCGGGGGTGGAGCAGATGGGGGATGTGGTGGAGAGAGACCATCTTGAGCAAGAACAGGCAGTTCTGAGGAAGGGGAATGCTAAATTATACATCTTCAGCTAGTCTGTGATGTCTGATAGATGGTTCCTGGGAGTTATGCAACTCAGTAATTGCTGTTATTTTTTTCACACCACGCTGATTTTTATTAAACCATTCAACAAATGCCAATTTCAGAGTCGCTTGTCCAATTAGTCACGACACTCCACGGGTATCTCTGCTAGTGAGCAGATCCTTCAGCCTCTGCTCATCCTCAGCAATGCTTTTACCTCCTAAAATAAGGCCTTGTGCTTCCCAGGGCAAAGCTGCTGGGATCTGCCTTTGACATTCCACTATACACAAGCAATTTGCTTGGTCTTGTGGTCAGTTTCAAAAAAGATGGCTCTTGTATGTGACACCTTTCATAGAAAATGGGCAAATTGTCTGCCAATCCAAATTTTTACAGATGAAACAAACATCTTTGTTTATAACACTTAGAAAAATAATATATATTCAGGGAAAGGGGAATTAGAAATTAGTACTTTTCTACTTTAGCTAATTTAGATGTGGCTGTTACCAATAATGTTTCCTTCTGAAAGCTGAAAAAAACCCCTTGCTAATTCTAACTGCCAAAAAACTCCTTTCCAAATCCTCTTTTCGTCAGATCCTTGAAAGCAAAAAGGAATTTTTAAAAAAAGGAACTGTTCAATAGAACATTTGCAAATAGCACTATTAAGTCTGATAGCAGCATGCAATTCAATCTTTTTTTGCAGGTAGATATTGCACACAAGAATGATGACTTAATTGGCATAAAGAGAATGTCTAATCTACTGTAAGTTTTAATAATTCTTAGTTTATTGAATTGAACAGTGAACATTAATTTCTTTATTCTACTTTTATGATGCATGATGCTGTAGAAATGGCATTTTATGATATTTCAATTTCTGCTGTCTGTACTGTTTGTAATGTATCTGACCTCAATTTATGTACCTGTAAAACAAAAGGAACAGTTCTGCTTCTGTCCTCATTTTTTTTTAAAAAATAATATTCCACTGATGAGAGGTGTTATATAGGAATCACTGTTCTTACCCTTAGAGAATTTTCTGTAGATTTACATTTTAATTACGAAAATACCATCATGATTATTTGCAATCATTCCAGGACAGGATTATTTTCACAAACACATTGAATACACAAAATGTCAGGGATTTGAAGTGCATCTTCCTTCACCAAAATCCCTCAACATAAGTTCTAGAAGCTGATCCTATGATAGTTTATGCCTCCATTACTCCCTGACGCAGCTTTGTTCCTTTTCACATCACAGGAATGTGGAAGCTGTCCCTGCCCATGGCAAGGGGTGGGAGCTGGATGATCTTTAAGGCCCCTTCCAACCCAAACCATTCCAGGATTCTGTGATGATTCCAAGAAGAACGACCTGAGACAGAAACTTGCATTTCTTAGGGACACAAAGCCAAGTGCTCAGCTTTACACAGAAGTCATTAATACATAAACTTTGTGTCTGTGTTGATGTTTTGCCCTGGAATTTCAGATTGCTTTGTGTGGAAGCCTGCACACTAAAATAGACAAAGACTTGGAGTTCGGTCAGTGTCTCCTTCCACGGTTCAAAACGTTAAAAATGTGTTTTCTTGAATAAAATGCTTTGTTCATTTTTTTTCTCTTTTTTCCCAGTTGAAAGAAGAAATTCTGAATAATGTTCAAATCATTCTAGTAAGAAAAAGTAATTTGTTTTCCCAGGGTAACACAATGCTCTAAAGCAAGCTTTCACCACAACATTCCATGGAAAAAGTGGTCCAATTTTACAGTTATCTGATTTCTTGGGGTTCAGGACAGACAGAAAGATAATTGTTTGTGTTTCACACCTCATCCACAGAGCAGGAAGGACAATGCTCACTTCATCATCTGCCATTTGACACCTCATCTTTCAGTTTATTGGCCTGTCCTGTATTTACTCTGCCCTAGTCTCAACTCCAGCTTCAAAACAACAATTATTAATTTCTTCCTGAACCTTCCTTCTAGTGTGCTCATCACTTCAGAAAGCAAGTACTTCTTAAATATTAATTACATTACCCTTGGTGGGAGGCAACATGCATCCATTCTACCAAGGGGCAACTGAAACACAAAGAAATTAAAATCAAGTAAATACAAATAATAAGGATCTTCCAGCCTGAAACACTGAGAATATTTTTTCAGGGTACTTATCCCCATATCCTGGGTTGTTTTCTTTTCAAGCACAGACTCAGTGACTTTGGCTGCTACTGCAGGAGCTGACTCCTGCCAGTCACCATTTGGGATGTGAAGGTGAGAGACCTGGAAGCCAGAGATGCTCAATTAATGACCATTTGTGTAAAGCTTGGTTTAAGTGACTTGCTGGGCATCACCTAATTGAAGGCAGAAGTTGAAATCTCATTTACTCCCTGACTCACCACTAGGATGTGTTCCCTTCCTGCTGTCCCTGGGCTTGCTCAGCCCAGCTGCTGACAGAAAGAGAGGATGCAGTCTGACAGACAATCTCCTCTGGCTGCAGCCATGATATATTCCCAGAATTCCATCATACTTGTGCATTAACACAGAACATTGCTGAGAAAAATGTCTGTGCTTAAGTAATTAAAAATCATCCCATAGCTTGGACTAGGCTGGGAACAGGATTTGGCTGTGCAGGCAGCAGAGAGTCAGATATCTCAGCTATGAGTTTTGCCCAGTTTTGCCATGTTGAAGATGTGCTGTCAGTAATTCTCTGTCTGCTTGCATTGCTGTGATTTCCTCCTTGGCACTCACTCCTCATACTCCACTGCTCTCAGCAATATTGCTCAGCTGACAGCCTCTGGTATCCTTCCATTGTCCTATCCACTTCCTCTGAACAATATTTAATTTGAGGAGTTGGCAGAGTGTGGGCACCTGTGAGCAAATCATCCTAAACTGCCTTCATCACCAGCAGGGGGAAAGAGGCATTTCCCAGGGCTGGTTAATCTCACATATTTCATGATTATGGGTGAGGATGTAATGAGCTGGAGCTCAGCTGCACCCAGCAGTGCCACCTTTGAGTGCAAGATTTACCTGTCCCCATTAGCCCAGATGAATGTGGGTGATTTCCAGTCCTGGAAAAAATAAATCTGAAAACACAGCAATCCTGTGTGCCCTGCATCCACATCCTTCAAATGGAGAGAGTGTTGGTATTTAGATCAATCAATATTTAGATAAACCAACTACAGGCACATCAGGTTCTGAGGAAAATAATGGTTGACACAAGATATAGCAGATAAAGACCTAAACCAAGATGCTATAAATGACATTTTCTTTTAAAAGTGATCCTATCAAGCTAATTTAATACCTCCTCTCACAAAATTGCACATTATTAAAGTGCATGGTGTCAGTTTTGCAAACTGAGATTGCTACAAGGCATTTTTATGCCATCACACACTATTTGGGCTAAAAAAAAAAAAAAAAACAAAAACAAAAAACCAAAAAACTAACAACAAAAACCCCAGAATAATCTGTTACTCATAGTAAGAATATATAACAAGCCACAGAACAAGGGAAAGAGCAGCAGGTTCTGTCAGAGGAGTTTTAGATTGGACATTTGGGAAAAGTTCTTCACAAAAAGGGTTGGCACTGGCACAGCTGCCCAGGGCAGTGCTGGAGTCCCCATCCCTGGAGGGACTTCAAGCCATGTGGATGTGGCACCTGGGGACAGGGGTTAGGGTGGCCTTGGCAGTGCTGGGGAATGGTTGGACTGGATGATCTCAGAGGGCTTTTCCAGCCTCAATAATTCCATGATTCTGGGATTCAAATGGGACAGTATTAGTCCAGCCTGGTTTTTTCTCTTCTGGTTCACAAACACACAGCAAGCACAGCAAATGTTACTCTTAAAAGGATATACTTTGGCAAAAAGACCAGAATCCAAAAAATAGACTTTTTTAAACATGTATACTGGGCAAGTGTTACAGCATGCAGAGCCTGGTGAGTCCTGCCTAAAATACTGAGTGAAGAACACAGAAACCATCCTGGTTTTAAAATCCTACCAGGTAATAAAATACCTTAAAAAGATTAAATTCTGATGACAGTGGAGCTATTCTGGCTTAAATCAGATTATGATGTCCTTTGTGGAGAAGTCTCTGATTCTCTTCAAAACATACCTAGCTGGAACTATATTTTCCTAATTCTTTCTCCTCACATAAAAAAGTTTTTTTTTCCTCAAAGAAAGCTTTGTTTGATTTAAAGTTTCACAACAGGAAGATCAGTTGCTCACTGTAACCCTTCAAAGCCTCAGTATGTATTTTTCTTATTGTGAGTGGAAATAAATTTGGCATTTTGGGAAAATTTAGTTATTGGATTTTCCCCCCTAAATTATATGTTAAGAAAATATTTGTGAAATAATGTCACAAATATTTTTCCTCTCAAAGTAAATACTGACAATTTCCTAGCCAAGTCTGCTTGAAAATGTTGCAATTCAAAGCAGGTAACATTTTAAAAACATTTGTCTTGTATTTATTTAAGGTGGAACTGATTGGAGAGGGGGAGGATTTTATTTAAGGACAGATCATCAAAATAAAGATTTTTGCTCTCAGTTATAGAAAGATATAGTAGGAAGATTTGGAGCACAGAATATTTCCAGCCTTAGATATATTCTATAAACTGAACCCTTCCCCTCTAGCTCTTAAAATATTGTGGCAAATTTACTCTTCATTTCTGTGACAGAGGTGTCCACACGATGCATCATTTGAATAATATCTTGTCTTTCTTCTGAAAAATTATCACCCAGGCTCTGTCCAACAGGGCCAGGGGTGGTCAGACAGAGACCAGAGCTGCCAGTGCTGTTCTGGGCATGGAGCATCACAAGTCATCTCTAACTGTGCTGGGAACACAAGGGCCTCCTTAATTTGCTCTGAAGTGTTTTAAAATACAGAATGGTTGCCAGGCTTCATTTTCCCTACCTGTCTGCATTCCCCCCTGTTTGACATTTAACACTGTTGATGTCAGGGTGCTCTGCATTTCAGGAGTTATTCTTAAATATTCCAACTTTAACACAGACAGGAGCTCATTGGTAACACAAATCTCTGATTTCCTTCTTAATTTTATGCTCAGAGCCATTAGCTCTGTGCCTTGTACTTGTGGCATGCTCGTGAGAGGAAGTTTAAATGCCTGCAGCAAGGCCTCAGAGTAGAATCAGAAGACTTGGTGGAGTCACAGTGCAATAATGAAAAGATACACACAAGAACAGCTGTAGCCAATATTAAACACTCAGCCATCAATTATTGATGAAATATGCTCCTTGTGCCTGCATGAGAATGCTTTTTAGGATCTTATTATTTAGAATTCTTAGTAAGGCTTTGTCAAATAAATACAGCTTCCTGCAGTTTGAATAGCTTAGAAGCTTTAGGTTGTTTAATGTTTGGGTATTTTTTTAGCTTATCCAAACTCACTGACTCAAATAATCTGCTGCTAAAACCAAAGCTGTGAATGCAGGACAATACTCACAGCACCAACAAATCATACAATGGTTTGGGAAGGGACCTTAAAGCTCATTTTGTTTCATCCCAGCCGTGGGCAGGGACACCTTCCACTGTCCCAGGCTGCTCCAAGTCCCAGTGTCCAACCTGGCCTTGGACACTTCCAGGGATCCAGGGGCAGCCACAGCTTCTCTGGGCAATCTCTATCTCACCACTCTCACAGTCAAGAGCTTCCATGCAATATCCAATCTAAATACACCCTGCTTCAGCCTACAGCCATTCCCTCTTGACCTGTCACTTCAGGCCCTTGCCCAAAATCTCTCTCCAGCTCTCTCAGAGCCCCTTTAGGCACTGGAAGATGCTGGGAGCTCTTCCCAGAGCCTTCTCCTCCCCATACTTGCTTAAAAGCATAGTTTCACAAATTGGTATGTACAAGCCTACGGGTTGTAAAAAGAAAAAATAAAAGATCTATATATGCACACAAAACTGTGGATTAATCTGGGCCAGATGCTGCATTACTCCAGTCAAATACCAGTGATTTCCCCTTTCCTCTGGAGAGGAGCTCAAAAGGCCTGAGTCACTTCTCAGGCAGATTCACATTTGAAGAATCCAAAAGGCACAAGGCTCACGGAGCTGATGGCTCTTTAGAGACACTCACTGACTACATTGCCAGTGAAAAAGGCAGGGCAAGCACTTGGAAGCTGCTCTGTGTGCCAGGATCTCTGCCATGGTGCCAAACAGGCTTCAGCTACTCCCACCCAGCAGCTGGCACCCCTGGCCCCATCCCTGTTGGTCCCCAGGCTGCTGCAGCCACAGCCAGGCATTCCAGGGGCCAGGCATTCCCAGAGCTGCCTGGCAATGCTGCTAAAGGAAAAGCTGGGCTAGCAGCTTAAATTTTACACCAAAAAAAAAACCCCAAAAAAACCCCCAAAAAACAAACAAACTACTAAAATGACAACAACATTCCAAAAAGGTAATCAGCTGCCACTGATTGGTTTTAGATTTGTTGAAGTAAAGAAAGATTCCCTTCTTTTAAACAAAGCAAAACAAAAAGATCCTGTGGAAAACATGTTCTTACCAGTACAAATTTCAACTGGGGTCAAATCACTAACTACTGTTGGAAAAAATAAATGTACAGGAACAAAATCTTTATTCAACATCAGTGCTTTGTAAGCTAAGCTAACTAATGACTGAAGGGTCGTTTTGACAAAATAATTATAATCAATTCATGATAAAGAGAGGGTATTTTGAATTGTCTCCTGTTTTATTTGTGCACATAAGGGATATAAAGTCACTTCAATGTTACTGCACAGGACAGTAACAGTTTTGAAGGATCCACAGTTTTGAAGCATTTGTATTACAAAATGATACACGGTTTCTTACCAAAACCTCAAATATAATTACAATAAAAGATATCTGTGAAAATTTCAAAAAAGATTAATATAAACTCCTGATAAAATTCTTCACAAGGGGCCTCACCACTGGTGATATGACTCATTGCTTCAGTATTATCCATATTTTACTGGTATCTAATCCACCAATATATGGATTTTAATATAGAATTAACTGCAGGTAGAAGATTTTACATGGCATACTTATGAAGTTCCTATTCATTTATATACATTTATGACCTCGGGAGTGAGGCTCCTGCAATTCCTCCACCACTTATTGTCAAGTTTAAATTGGTTTCTGGAGCTTCCACGGGGAGAGAGCCTCTGTGCTCAAGTGGGCTCCTACAGACCCGGTGTCAGATCAGGCAGGTTAATGAGGCAGGCAGCCAGAAGTGAGAATAAAGGCAGAGCAAACAGGTTAACAAACCCTCAGGGAGCTTTGTGCTGCTCCTGGGCCCCTCCCCAGCCCCAACACTGCAGGCACTGCCATCAGAGAGTCCACCTCAACACACACACCAGACAGCAGGACAAACTTCCACACCTGACCACAGAAATCAACCCCAAAACTCCCCCATTCAGTGCAGAAGTTCTGAGTATTTTGTAGAGGTCAGATAAACTCAGCTCCCACACTTGAGCCCAAAAACCAACCCCAAAACACCTCCATTCAGTGTGGAAGTTCTGAGTGTCTTGAAGAGACCAGATAAACTCAACTCCCACACTTCCTTTCCATCAGTGGTCTGGTTTCCTTCCCCACCTCCACCACCAGTTCCCACGTCTGCCAGACTTCTGTTTATTTTTTAAGCAATCTGGCATTTTGGGGAAACATTAGTTGACTTCTAGCCTAACCCAAGGCATTATGCTAAATGCCCAAATACTGCCTTTTATGCCCTAGATGCAGTAAACACCCCAGCAGTTTTATGTTACCCAGCACACACAATTCTGCACCGTGGTCTGCAAGCCGGTTTTGTGAGTCTTACAAAGGCACAAATGTAAAAGTGGAGAAATTCAAGTGTCTGTAACAAACACACCAACACTTCAGGGTCTATCAACGAGAGACTGAAAGCCCAGGGAGAAAAGGATTTCCAGGCAAAGGGAGCTCTTGCTAAGAGGGCCAATGCTGAGTGCTTGGTTCCCACAGTAACACTCGTGCCACACATGGCACAATTCCAGCTCAGACAACACACAAGTCCCCAAAACATAAAACATGGAAATTAATCTCTCTCATCAAAGCCTGCTCTGAGACTTTGGCAGGAAGGAAATAAAAATCTAAACCCCCTCAAAACTCAACAGAGCCAAAGTGAGGGAGGGCAACAGTCCAGTTTCAAACTTGAAGTAGCTGGGAAAAGTGTCCCAAAAGTGTATGGGATTGCTGCAGGGAAATAGCAGACCCCTCTCCTCCTGCTCTACATTGCTGGCCCACAGTGAGGAGCCCCTGAGGTGTTTTCCTGGGGTGTCCCAGCCAAGTTACTCCCTGTAGCCAGGCAGCAAACTGAGCTCAGTGGTTCAGCAGAGGGTCTCAGGTCAGTGCTGAGTGCAGCCTAGCAGGATAATGCAGAGCCAGCTACCAGCCCTTCTCCCAGGGTAATCCAAAAGGAACATTTTGCTTCTGACAAATAATGCTTTGGAGATGGTCTGGGATGGCCCTGCTTTTGGACAATCCTAATTCACACACCTGAGACAGAGCTGCACAGCCTCACCCTGCAACACCTGGGGCAGAGGCTCCCCAGCCAGCTTTGAATAGACAGAGATTGCCAGGGAAAAGTGGTGGGGAGAAGGAGAAGATCCCTGGAGAAAGGGAAATTGGGCTCCAGAACAGAGCCAGAAGAACAGGGAAAGACAAGGGAGGGAGCACATAGTGCAGGGAAGGGCATCTGAGAGGTGCAGGCATTGAAGCAAATGGGAAGGGAGTTTCTCTGAGGAGTTTCCAGTCAGAAAGCCACCAGTGATTGATGGAAAACTAGCCTGAATTCAAGGAACCAGCTGCCACGGTGCAGTGAACAAAGGTAGCTGTTCACACCAGGGTTTTTTATGACTATCCTGTTTCCTCAATATATTTTTGCATTTTAGTTCAGAAATATTATGGCATAATGAATCTTGACTTTTACAGTTATTTTAATCTCCTAAAAAAAGATCACAATAGAGAAAAGTAATTTCTTTTCTGTGCCGAAACCCTGGATAACTTTTTCAGCCATTGTAAAATGCTGCTTATCAGGGATTTGCTGGCTCAGAAAAAGGCTGGGGGGCTGTTTTACCACTTCTGATTTCAGCTGCAGCTCAGGCACAGCCAATTTGGTTATCTTCTGTGGCACAAGATAGATAACATCTCAAAAACAACACAGGCAATACAGAGGCCTGGACCCATCTGAACAGTCTGAGGTGAAGAGCCATGAGAATTCTGAAACCACTAAAACTTTTGTGGTATGGATGCACTCGGCCCAAGCTTTCTCTTACAGAAATGTGTGATAAAGGATAAAGTTGTTTGACATTTCCTCTGTCCCAGGACACTAAAAAAAACCTTCCTGATGCCATCACAGTGGGGAATTATAAGATGCTAACCCAATAAGGTTAATATAAATAATGAGGCTTCATCCTGAACAAAAAATGCTGAGGAGGTAGGAGGAAAAAAAAGTCATAAAATAATCAGTACTGAAGTATTTCTTTAAGCAAGAACAGAGCTTTCAATAGCTTGACTGCAAACCTAAAATCCCATGGCTTTGGAAGGAATAAGAAGAAAGTGAAAGCAGAAAATAAAAGAGCAAGGTGCTCTGTAGGATTGAATTAATAATGTAGAAAAACCTCCCAAGTAAGAAACACCACTGCTGAAAGGAAAAATAAAATGTCACTGCAATCTAAAATACTTCATCAATAATAAATGCAATTGACTCTGAATGAGGTCTGTTGGCTCATTTTTTCCTGTAGAAGGGCTGTAAATGCAGGTTGCTCCTACAAGCTGCCTTTGTCACACACAAGGGACAGATTCTGCTGCTCAGCTCCGGCAGTTGGAAGAGAATCCTCTGCAGCTCCTGGCATCACCCCTGAACCCCCAAACCACACCCAATCCAACAGATGAATGTGAATCCCTCTTGTGGTAAGAGCCTTACCTTGTCCACATCCTCACAGCCAGGCACCACCCTCCATTCAGCTGGGGGAGCTCCAGGGAGCAATTAAACATCACAGGAGGCACAGCTCCCCCAGAAACCCCTGCATTTATCTCAGCTCAGGGAAGCAAAGGTCAGCGTGCTCTCTGCAGTGGGACACTCCCACATTCCCACACCAGCTGCAGCCTTTCCACTTCTCGTTTGAAGTTTAATTGATGCCCTCTTTTCCTAATCAGCTGCACCAAGCAATAAGCCTCGATGAGGAGGGCATTATCAGGAGACGACTTAGTATGCCCAACACATGATGCTCTACAGGTCAATTAACAAACCATGTTCTCAGCCAGACGTTTTTGGGAGTAAAACCAGGATGAATTAACAGGCTTTAGAGCTGCCCTAATAATTTTCTCATTCCCTTCCCCACCCCCAAGTTTGAAAGGCATTTGAGAAGGAGACTAAGGAGAAAAAAATCATTTAAGGAGTTTTTCTTCATATTTTTATTAAACCAGGGCAGTACTTTCTGAAATGGAAACAAACAGCATTTTACAGTTATATTTGAGTCTGAAAGCAGATTTGTGCTCTAGCTTTCTGTAGTGAGGGAAGGGGCTAAAAGATCCTTGTGCCTGGCTATGCACAATTAAATGATCTGGGGACATGAGTCAAGCTAATTTATAAATTCTCCCAGATTCAGCCTGGCCAAGTGTGAAAACCCTTGTCCATGAAGTCAACATACATGTAACATCTAATTTCAGACTGAGACTTGAAAATGTCCCATAATCCACGAAATCTAAATCTGAGAGATGTAACAGTTTCACTGTGGAGGATGGTGACCACGGAGTGCAGCCCTTTCAGGAGGGGAGCTGCAGGTGTTGTGTGTTGGGTTTGTGGTATAACAGTGGTAGATTTGATATCCAGAAAAATCAAGAGGCAACTAAATATGTATCAGGGTGCTCTTCTTTGTTTTTCCTTTTTTTAAATCTTTCTGAGTGGTTTCTATTGACTTGTGCTTTACCGGAAAAAAAAAAACACTACAGATCATTTATTTTTTCATAAAATTCTTAGGAGTCACACAATAAAAATTAGCTGAGGAAATTGATGGTGATAAAGTAGGATGCAGTAACAATATATGTCTCAAAATGCAACCCACAACAGTGCATACAATATTTTTCCTGATGAAAAATCTTTAGAAAATTAACAGAGATTACTGGTTTACATGTGAGTATCTGTGTGGGCGTAGACTTAGACTAATTCAGTTTTATTTTTCTTACCATCAACCTGGTTATGGAGGTTCAGTGAGGGTCTCCAATATTTGTGTCTTATTCAGGGGACACAGTGGCCAGTGGTTTAGGTCTCTTTTAGTCCTAAATTTAATTTAATCCTAATTTAAATTTAATTTAGTCCTAATTTTAAATTTATATAAAACATTTACGGACTTTTAATTTTTTTTTTATTTTCTCCTTTAATATACAGCATGTACTACACAAAGTGGGATGGGAAACCCTTCATCAGCCTGGATAAGCACAATATGCTCATCTCACTGCAATTTCACCATGAAAAATCTTCAGGGTGATGAAAAGGAGTGAAGATGGACATTGAAGATCCATCAAGCCCCCATGTTTCTTACATTCTTCCTTAAGATCTATTAAAATTTAAATGATAAAGGCTCCACACACCTTTACATCTCTCTTAAATTTAACATCAAATAAGTTGTGTTCAAAAGAATGCACATCTAAAGTTATTTTAACCTATTTCTTCATTTCTTTCCAAGGAATTAGTCATAGAACTTCAAGATGACAATACCTGACCATGTTCTGTTTTATTTCAGGATTTATTTTTTGAGACTTCTTTCCAGAGTGTTTTCAGTTTTCAGATATGCCAGTGCAAAATCCTTTTTCTCCTCCTCCTCCCAAAGATCCTAATTTGAAAATTTTCAAGGTACAAAGTGTAATTGCTTTCACACAAACGCCGTCACAGAGATATGGAATGTAACCCCCTTTTCAGGATTCTTTTAAAAGCAAAGGATTATTTTAAAGGATTGATTTGTGCAAAAAAAATCAAATCTCAGCCCTAGAATTTCAGTGGGTGAAATGGCGATCCAGGTCCCCTTCAGTCATGAGAGATGCTTCCAGCTTCTTCAGGCTGAAGTGATGGAAGTTAACTCATAAAAGAAAAGGAAAAGGAAGAAGTGGATAATTCAAAATGGGAAAGAAGATATAAAGAAACAAAGAAAGAGAAAAGGCAACCTGCAAGTGCTTATCCAATACAGTTTTTGTGACTCCAGGAAATATCTGTGATTTATGAACTTCTATCACTTCTTCCCACAGATACATCTTTCATGTGTCCATGCAAAACAGGAGCTCAGATGTAAACTGGGGTTTTTCCCACAATCACTTTACAAAGTCACTGTTGTAGACAAAAGGAAAAAGAAAGATTATTTCTACGAGCAGTAGAAGCACTTGAAGATGCACAGTGAGAAAAGCTAAAATCTCTTGCTATGGACTGGTAATTCATGTTCAGTGTACAAAAAAGCTGATGTTTGAGATACCTGCAGCACACCCTGTGCCCTCAGGCAGGGAATTTCTCCACTAACCCACACAAATACAAACCTGTGGTTTGAACTGCTCCCAGTGACAGGGATCTCCCACAGTGTGTGTGGCATTTTTGAGACATCACTTCCAGCAAAGGGAGATCATAAATCTTTGCTCTTTGCTCCCCAAATACAGAAAATTGTGCGAGCACCCAAATCAGTTTAGGGAAAGCTGGAGGAGCTTTTCTTCCCAGAATAAATATATGACTCCATGAAAGACCCCAGAGGTGTCTGAGCCCCAGCTGTGCCCTCTGCAGATCTACAGCTCTGGCTGAAGGGACAGATGAACCTCAGATGCAAGGGGGCTTCACGTAGCTCGGTGACAAAGTCCAGTGATCTCAATTTATTCCACAATTATGGACCACATAATTTCCTTACAGCCCCAGGTGTAGACCAGGACCTGATGAATAATGGAACTTGTGTATGAAAACGAGCAGAGGGTGTCTGGGAGCTCCTGCAGATTCCAGGCCCAGGGCTGTGCAACGCTCAGTGCAAGCTGAGGAGACCAGGGATCTGGGGTTTAACAGAGCCAGACTGGGCTCCACACAGCCAAAACCCAACCAAAACCTGATATAAACCCACTAAAAAATCTATCTGGGTTCATATATATATATATATATATCTGTAAAATCATAGATTCATTTAGGCAAAGCCCTCTAACATCATCCAGTCCAACCATTCCCCCACACAGCCAAGGCCACCACTGACTCATGTCCCCAAGTGCCACATCCACACATTTTTTGAACACTTCCAGGGATGGTGAGCCCGCCACTTCCCTGGGCACCCTGCTCCAATGCCTGACAACCCTGTCTGTGAAGATTTTTTCTTCAATATCCACCCTGACCCTCCCCTGGCCCAGCCTGAGGCTGTTCCCTCTCCTCCTGTCCCTGTTCCCTGGGAGCAGAGCCCGACCCCCCCGGCTGTCCCCTCCTGTCAGGAGTTGTGCAGAGCCACAAGGTCCCCCCTGATCCCCCTTTTCTCCAGGCTGAGCCCCTTTCCCAGCTCCCTCAGCTGCTCCTGGGGCTCCAGACCCTTCTCAGTTCCATTTCCTTCTCTGGACTTGCTCCAACCTCCCAGTGTCTGCCTTGCAGTGAAGAGCCCAAAATATATGTATATATACATAAACACACACACACACATATATATATATATAAAAATTCAGGCATTGGGATCTGCAGAGATCTTAAAAAACTCAGTACATCCCATCCAAAGGTCTTGTGTGACATTCGTGCAACATTCCAGCTAAATAAATGCAATACTTTCCTTCTTCCTGGGGAGTAGATTTCTGCTTGTTAGATTTTTGGTCAATTCTCTGTATCCTGGAAATTTTTGTGCAGGCACACCCAGAGTACAGATAATTAAAAATAGTCACAGTTATAGAAAAATATTCAAATAGGTTATGAGAGATTAAGATTTATAAATGGATTTTTGTTTTCATTTATCCTCCTGCTAGCATCCAGTTCTATGGTTCGGTGAGGAAACAGAGCCATAAAGATAATTTAATATGACCTCCTCAAAATGCAGGCCAAAGAACCTTCTTTTTTTTTTTTTTTTTTTTTTTTTTAATAATTTTTGCATGAAATATTTCAGGAAAATAAAATAATAGATCAAACACATCCTTCCAGCAGAGTCATTACCTCTGAATATTCTAGGAGGCTTTGGAAACACTGCTTTATCTCTCTTTCTTCCCTGTGTTTAATTTTTAGTGAGCTGGGATATAGCAGGTAAGTATAAACATTTCACATTCTGCAGTGATTCCACTCTTCTCAAGCCCATTATTATGCAGGACTTACCAAACAACACTGAAACTTTGAAATTTTGCCCAAAGGGAGAAGATAAGATTGGGTAACAGCTACTCACCTATGACACCTCACCTAACATTATCAAAAGGAGGAAACATTCTTCAAGTAATTAAATATTTATTCCTTTAAAGGTATAACTAGAGCACGAAAATACATCTCTACCTCCCACAGCTTTTATCAAGCTGTCAAGCTCTCCATAACTTGGTGCTAACTGAATCATAAAGGGAAAAATATCTAAAGCTGGAGAAATGTGTGAACCCTTGCTTGAGGATGCACTTGGTCACTCAGTGAGAAACAGGAAAAAATCTTGGTTATTCCTTCCTGGTCTCTGCAGGTGCAGCTCAGCAGCAAGATCATGTGTGCTCAACTTCCAAACAGGTGCCTGAATTCCCTGCTGGGATCTTGTGGGATAATGTCCCTGCCCTTGGACACAGCTTCAGACCTGACCTTTCACTTCTGGGCAAAGTCCTGATGAAGTTTCAACCAAAAAGCTTTATCCTTTTTGTCTCTTCCAGCTTCCTTCCTTCTCCACACACATATTCATCACCTGACAAATTAAGTGAATAGCCCAGTCTGGTCTGAGGGGTTGTTTATAAAAACAGCTGAGTGTATTTTTAAAAAGAGTGAAAAGAGATACATTGACTTATTTCTGTTACAAGCCTTTAATTCAGATTCATATCAGGGGGTTCATTTAAAAAAAAACCCAAACCTACTAATTTTTTGCTTGAAAATCCATCAGAAAGCTGCATTTTTGTATGCAGAAATGTCATTTTAAGCATATAAATATCCATCTTCTATATTAAAATTGAGTTTCAGAGAGACACAGGAACCTTGCTTTGGCCAGCTGTCTTTGAGATACAGAACAAAGCACCAGATATAGAAAATATCCACACAGTATTTTTGTTTTCGTGGGACTGTTTCCCTCTGGGTTTGCACACCTTGGTCCACCTCTTTCCAAGGTGTAAAAGAACTGAACTATAGCTCAGCATTTCACACTCTAAGGTGTAGCAGGAAATCACTGGATCAAAGTGAATCTCTGCAGATGCTTTATCCCCTGCTCCCTTATTGGCAAAGCATTTGTTCAGCTTTAAACATTTCAAAACCATCATTCATATGGAGCCAAGCACTTAAACTCAGGTGTGAGTTTAATAATGAGATTGAGATCAGTGGGAATTAAGGATTAAAAAGTGAGTAATGGACTAAGTTATTTTGCTACACTTCAAACCTCTATGCCTTTGTAGTACTGACCTGCCCAGTAGCTCCTTGACTTAAAACACATATTTAGCTATGTTAACTCTTCTCTTTCAGATTCTCAGTCTGAAAAATAAACAAGTAAGGGGAAAAAAACCCCTTAAGAATCTTATTTTGAAAGTTATCTACAGGCTTTCTGTGTTTTCAGACTTCTTAATTCAGGAACTACCTCCTTGCTGAAGATGTGTACTATAAACTGAAATACCTTCATGGTCATTTTCCCGTGGTTTATTAAAATGGGAAGTTTATCAAAATAGAAAGCCAAAAATTTTCTCTAGCCTTCTTCTTATGGCCACAGGAGAAAAGCTACAGACACTTCTGACTGACTTTGGTAACTTGGGTGTCTAATTCTCACAGAGAAAATACAATCTCTGGCATATGAATAACAAGGAGAGTGACCACAGAACTTAAAACCACACTAGAAACTGTCCCCAGCTCAGGCAGGCATCTCTGACCTTCATGTTGGTCTTCAAAACAGTCATTTGCTGTATATTTATCAGCTGGAAGCAAATTATTTAAAAATAACTAAGTTCTGTCATTAAGAAATATATAAATATATTCACTTTTGCATTTCAGGCACAACTTGAACATTTTCCAGGTTGTAGGTACACAGGAAGATGTGTGATACCCACACATTTTGGTTGAGAACCAAGGTGATAGTCATGAGAAATGGGTGCAGATTTCTGAGCAAAGGTGTGGAGTTCCCTTTTTTCAATGGAGGACTGTCTCTAGAGAACATTTCCGAAATCCACATTGTTTTTTTTATGCCTACCCTTTATAGTACATTCAAAATTCTTCTGGATCTGTAAGATTTGCAAGATTTCAAGATGGAAAGTCTGTGGGATGAATTCTTGATTGGTGCAGTTAATGGAATTATCATTGTGGCAACTGTGACATTGTGAAAATGAATATCACAATTTACTTATTTTAAGAATTTTTTTTTTCAAAATATTGAACTTGCTGTTTGACTGTTCACTCTGGAAAACTAGATTTTTGAGTTCTAAGGGCCAGTGGTTATTTTTGCTTATTTAGTAATTTCAAAGAAGCATAGAATGGTTTGGGTTGGAAGGGGCCTTAAAGATCATACAGTTCAAAACTGTTGGTGCCTTACCTGATTTAGTCTCTCCTCGCATGACAGAAATTCCAGATTTTGTAATGCTTCTCATATTTCCATGTACTTTCCCATCCCTTGTTTCAGATGAGTGGATAAAAATTGCATGAACAATTCAAACACAGGCACCCAATATTTTCCTCTATCAAACCTGTCCTCATCCTGTTGGCTTTGGGCACCAAACTGACACGCCCTGGTTGGTTCTTGGCTCATTTTTCATATGCATTACTTTATCATTTATCAACACTAAATTTTATTGTGTGACCATGAAGATATTTAGAGCATAGATGGACAAAAGGCAAACAAACAATCCAAAAGTTGAACTCTAATGGCCATGGACTAAGTTGCCCAAAATCACTCTGGATTCTTCCCCCACTGCCTCTGATTTTCCTGGAGCATTTCACAGACACAGTCACTATTCTGAATGAGTGACTGATTCCAGACTCCTTTCACTATGATCTTTATCCATGGAGACCCTAGCACTGCAGAGTCCATATGTTCACAAAATCCCTTAGGTTACGTGCTTTCCTCTAAACTTTTCCAAATTTGAGATGCCTTTTAGAGCAAGAACATCATTTTAAAGCAACCATCAAGTTAATCCATCAGAGTTTTAGAGAAAAATACTTGTCAAGAAGAGCTATTACTTTTCTTCATGGCAAATTGCCTATTTTCCTTTTTCACACAGCACGCCAGGACATTTTTACTTGTCTGCTATTTGCTATTTTTGTCTTTAGACTCTGTATCTGTCTTTTGTCTCTGTAATCTCATTTGTAAAGATCCCAATTACTTTTAGGGGGTTAATTGTTACCACAAGCAATGTCAGTCTATATCAGACTCCAGGGCTTTATAGGGAAAGCTCTGCAAGGACTTCCCCACATCTTATATATTTTGGTCATGTCTACACTCTCCAGCTCTGATTGGGGAACTGCTTTTATTACACAGTACAACTAAACAAAGCAAAAATAGTAATTTCCTGAAAGACCTCTGAGAGTACATTTCTTTACATAGACTGTGTAGGAGAGCATGAGAACAGAATTTGGTGCTTTGCTATTCTGAGGAATAATCAGCGTATCTGAGACAACATCCAAACATCTCTCAAAAACTCTGCAAGGGCTCCACTTGTCACTATTGGTGTAACTCAGTGTTTATCACAGTGTTTCAAATCCCCTGTGAAGCCATGAATGTTCCCTTGATAGTATCTAATGATAAGGAAAATTAATAGATGCTCATTGTTTTTCTTTTATAGATACACCCAGGATTTTGATAATGATAAAACTCTGTAGTTAAGGCTCTGTAGTTAAGTAACTGTTGGTGTCAAAAGGGAATAAAAGTAGATATTTGTGGACTTTGTACAGGTCTGTAATGTGTGGCACAATAGATGATTCTAAGGTTCTGAGGTGCCAACCTTACAAGTGAATAAATTGAATTATCTTTATGACTGTTCTGAGGTGCTGCATTTAAACAAATAATTTCATCCCACATGACATATGTGTCTCATATGTATTGAGGGTTAAATCAGTCTCGGATTTAAACTCTGGTTTTGACCCACTGACCATGTTTGGCTTATTCAGGTTATTAAAAAAATGAAAAAATACACAAAAATTAAGAATAAAAAAGGAAGCACGAGGCAGAACTAGTAACTCTAGACATCAACTGTGATTCAGGAGATAGCTGTGCATTAAAGGAGACGAGGCAGATTGAGGATTCCAAGGTTAAATGAGTTTATTGAGTTAGTGGTTACAATGGTATGTCAGATACCTGTAATCCAAGCTACACCTACATATTTGCCTCTAAATTCTCACACTGTCAGTTTCCGTGTCTCTAAACATTCCACCACCAGGTCTTCTATTACTAATATAATAATAATAATAATCAGAATAATAATCATAATATAAAAGGCAATGTCAATCACCATATTGTGCTTCATACTCCACCATAAGGAATTCAATTGGCAAAAGTAAACCTCTGGTCATATTAATGGGATTAATTGAAATGTGAGCAGTCAGAACATTACTAGAATATAAAGAACAAAATCCGGTTCAAAAGAAGCATTTTTAAGATGAATTAGTTTGAATCTGTTTTAAAAATTCACATACTATAATGAAGATGACTTAAAAGTTATATCATTTAATTATTGGGCCACACATTGAAGCATATTGGCTAGTACATTTTTGCACTGCAACAGAAGCAATACAAGCTTTATGGTCTACCATTACAATTCCTTTTTTTTTTTTTTTTCACTTAATATACCTGCCAACCTAATGTTTCTTGCATGCATAAAATTTTCGGGGTTTAGACTTGAATTTATCATTTATTCCACACATACACCCCCGTAATGCAAATTCTTTGGCCAATTTAATGCTATAGTTTAGTTTAGAAAGGAAGCTTGGAGTTAAGTCCACTTAACATCAGAAGGCAATGCCATGAATTTTGGGCACTGCAGAGAGTTATTTACTGGAATAGAGTCTCAGGTCGCATGCAAATTGTCACTTTGTCCCCCCCACCCCATGCCAGATGCACACAAGTCGGCAGGTACGCATACAAAAAAGAATATAAAACCCTCCTGGTAAAGCTCAGTGGTTTAGAAGGAATCCATAGCTTTAAATTCACTTAAGGCCTGTACAGGGGAAATATGTTTCTTCTGGGACCCTCTCCTCACTCTCGTCTGATATTCTTCTGGTTTTTCTCTCTTTACTAGAGGTTTCTTCTCGGGAGCCTTCATCTTCCAAGATACAACTGGAGAGTTCACTGCAGCAGTGCCATAGACCTTCTGATATTTAGTAGAAGCCACATATGATGCTTTCACTGTAAGGACCACAGCGTTCATCAGGTTTTTAGCTGCCTGGATGAGAGAAGTGGCACTGTCCAGCTACAAACAGAAAACAAAACGAAATATAGCAAGGTTACTGCAAACCAAAATACAGCAAGGTCATTCCACGGCTGGATCACTGGGCCATGTCCTGACTGGAGCCCAGATACTCCCAGATCTCATTAAAGATGGAACAAATCCTCTTCCTCAGGGGACCCTGGAGTATCCAGCAATGGCAACATCATGCACAGAACAGTAAAGGTAACACTGCGGTACCTCACACTAAAATTTTTAATAAGTTAAAGGAAAAGCTTGTGTTGTCTGCGGTTTGTTTTTTTGTTTGTCTGTTTGTGGGTTTTTTCAGTTGTTGATTCTTTTTCTACAGTTTAAGAAGTTTTCTGTTTTCTCACAAAAAACCTTTTACTTCTTACTTAAACCTTTAAAAATTTACTGTTACACGTCAACTGCAAAACAGGTCAACAGGGATTTTTCCCAAGTGTTCCAGTTTGTTCTAATTATTCCTGTTAGCCCAGGATAACACCCCCAGTGATGTCTACAGGAACAGTGTGAGGCCAGCACTGAGCTTGTTAGAGAATCCCACCTGAAAAGATGAAAGGAGCTTCTGAAATCCCTACAGAAATGAAAAGATGAGACAGTTAACTGCAGGTTTTGGCAGCTCCTGTAATGTGTGAGCTACTTATGGTCTCAAGGAATGTTACTTTGTGGTTACCAGGCTTTTTGTACCTTTGTGCTTCTCCCATGCACGAACCTGCCTGAGGTTCCTGGGTGTCCTCGGGATGTAAGAGCCCTCAAGGACTTGCTGAGCTTCAAAACACTGGGACTTCCAGTCAGCAAGCTCCCAGCATACACTGAAGTGAAGTACATACCCCTGGCCAAAATTTTCAAAAGGATTTTAATATATAATGGGGACTTCCAAGGCAATGCCCCAATGTTTCACGATGTGAATCAGGCACTCGCCAGATCCAAGAGGATATTCTCAAAGTAATAAGTCCTAAAAATATGCTCCTAAGGACTGTAGCCAGCCAGGTTATTACTTATGATGTTCAACTATCCCTTTCCTAAAATACTGAAGAGTGGGATACAGGTTTTTTGTGATAAAGCCTTTCAGATATACCATGGAAGCTGTTTCAATTCCTTATGTCTTTCCCAGACAGTAGGAATGATAGGGGATGTAACATTACTTTACCTCTTTGATTCCATCCCACATGTTCAGTAAATTTTTAGCTATTTTTAATTAGTACAAATGCCCTGTGTCACTCCAAACCTTTCCTGCTTCCTATTTTGGGAGCACATGGCTCTGTAACATAAATGCTAAGCAAGGTAAGCAGGACAAACAGTCATAAGGCAATAGCAAAATCCACACCATACTTCACCTCAAGCATTTTGCATCATTAACAAGAGTTCAGGAGAAATCTTCTGAAGTGTCAGTGACTGATGTGAACAAAAACAGACAATACAGAAAGCCTGTATTTGAAACCACATTAATCTATACTTACCTGAAGTGTTTTATTTCCTCTGCTCTGGTCTTAAACTCATTATGGTTCATCAAATACATAAACAGCTACATACAGTGAGGTGAAAACCAAAAAAAAAGCATTTTAATGATATTCACGTAGGTGGTGCCATTCCCTGAAATGCACAGTTAATTGCCTGCCCCTAGTAAATATTTTTCCTTGGGACTAATTTGTATTTCTGTTAGTAAAAGAAATGAAGTTAAAAGATGGAAAATTACATTACATGGCAGAAACATGACTGTTCAATAGGGAGTAATGAAATATAATCCAGTCTAGTGTTATTCTATAACCACACTGCTGCATGATTTATAAGGCAATCTGTATGTTTGTTGGCAAATAACAGATCACACTCTATTAAATTAGGATATTCTAATTTACTACAGAGATCTACAATCAAGCATTATTCATTGTTAAATGATTCTTTTTGAAACACTGGTGGATTGATATTGAATATAAAGTGATACCATCAAACAGTGTTTATTTCATAATCAGTGTGGATAAACTGACTGGATTGAGCCTCTATTGCACATTCCTGAATGAATTCTGGTTGCTGAAGGTTTCCAACAGCTTCACATTTTCCACCATGAAAAGCTGTTTTACATATATTAAGAAACAGAATAATTAAAGGAAGCATTTTAAAATGAGGGGGCACCAAAATTAGATGTTTAAACCCATACACAGAGTTCAATCTACACCTCTGAACACAGCAATCAGTAATTTTATGGACTGTAGGGATGAGGGCATGCAGAATCTTGCACTTCACAGTCAGATGCAGGCTGCAATGACACCTTTTAGGGAAACCACGTTTTGTATTTTGATGCCATTTTAACTCTCTTCAGTCTCAATACGCTGTTAGAGTAGATAAGAGCTCCCTGTTTTCACCATTAATAATCACATTTTAAGATGCAGATACTCAGTCTTTGACCCTAATATCCACTTGTAAAACACTTCCAAGTCTTGGAACCAGAAAAGAGACATAAAACCCCATCACAGGCTGTGAGTGTTCTGCAAAATCTACTGGTGGCCATTCCATGCATTCCATTTGGCCACCTAGGCACTTGCCATGATTTTCTTATGGTCTCCAGCTCCTTGCTTGTGTTATGGCTCAGCAAAAAAGAATTAAACTGAATGAACATCATTCCAATTAACATTTAGATCTTCCCACACCACTGTGTTGCTCCAGCTTTAAGCTGTGCTTTGCCTCACTGGCACAAAGCTGGAATGAGGCAGCAGTGAATGAAGCCCTGAGTGTGTTAATTCCTTACAAAATCTGGGCACAGAAACATATGCACTTCTCCAAACGTTATGTTAATAATAAAAATATCATAAGAAGGAAAATTAACATTTCAAATAAAAGCACCACTAGGAAAATTACTTCACAGTACAGAAGGCAACCTTTACTCCCTGCAATAACCACAGAATTATAGATGTAATGATGGATTTTGGCCCTAACAGCCAACAGAGCTTTTGACTTGGTGCAGAAAGTAATGGTGTTCTGCTGCTTAGATCTCTTTAAAAATATGTTTGCCTGCTTTCTTTTAGGAAAAAAAAAAGCTCTCTCAACCATAAAAGATAAACTTAGGTTACTGTCCCACAAAATTCAGTGAATGCTGAGGAAAATTCAAAATTCATAAAGAACCTAAGAATAACTGCACCGGACCTGGTCACTTAGAATAATTAAGGTTGGAAAAGATCTGCCAAGAATATAATTCAAAGGTTTTCTTCCCGCTAGAGAAAATCCTTCAGGTTTGGAGGAGTTTTTGAGATAATCAAGATTTCTTGCTTCTTTTACATATACACATAATCTAAGCAAAATAACCAGGAATTGCAATAACAAAATAGCTGAAGAAATGGGAGAGAATAAAGCTGGAAATTTTTGTCCTTAACAGTAAAGCAATGAAAAGAGATGTTCTCCCTGCATTGTCACACTGCTGTAATGGGAAGAATTATAATTTATGTTTTAAAAAGGAGAAAATCTAACTTCCAGAGATGTCTTCATATTTATAATAATAAATATCCACGAAAATTAAGGGAAATTGCGGAAAAAATCCAGTCTGTATTTCCAGTGAGTAAGGATACAGAATGGATATTTTAAAAGAGCTGGTTGCTTAAGAATGTTCTATATTATTACTGCAAATTTTAATAAACCTTGAAAAGTGGGTGAAGACATCAAAAGAATTGTAGATAGTTTCTAGTCTCGAAATATTTGAGCAATGAAAATAAAATGACCTGTGAAATTATAGGCTAGCTCAGTTGACAGCACTCCCAAATGAAATGATGCAATGTCTGTGGCAGGCTCCAAAAATAGAGGAAAGAAATGCAGTTAGTGGTAAGCCAAGGGCTGTGTGGGTTAAAATATTTTCAAAGTAACCTACATCATATTTTGGTATGATTAAACTTTGAATTGCTTAAAATAATGCTGTGGGTATAATTGGATCTTTGAAAGGTCTTTTGCTTAGTAATACATGACAGTTTGATTAAAAACTCAGTTAACACAAAACTAACAAGACACATACACAGAAGGATTCCAGATTCTACAGCAGCTGCTTCCTGAAATACATACACACACACACACAAAAAAAAAAAAAATCAGTGCTCAAAAGTGAATTTTGCAGTGGGGTCTTGAAGAAACCATTTGGAGGCTTCACAATATTAATATTTCTACTAAAAACTTGGAAAGGAAGTCACTCATTTGATGAAATTTGCAGATAACAATTGGGAAGGTGTCAAGTCATGCAGAGGGCAAGTGATTGATATCTAATTAGCTGCTAAAAGCCACAAATGTAGATTTAATTCTGGTCAGATCTACAGCAGATGATACCTAATTACACAATAAGGAACTTTATTCTCTGCAGGATCCCAGGCAATCACTCCTTGAGTACACAAAAAGGAGGAGACTGATGAAATAGGTTAAATTATCATATTCAATTTATGGTCTGTCCACAGTTATGGGACACTGAGTCCTTTTCTCAATGCAAGAACAATATTCAGGAACTGGGAAAGAATTTAAAAAAACTCAGTAACAAAAAACCATCTTTTATGGGAAAGACTCATCCAGCTCTGTTCCTCCCACTTTCAAGTGAATGACTAAAAAATGAGTTTTCACTGACTGAAATCAGCAAGTACATGGTAACAAAGCTGATTATATTTCAAGTTCCACACGTGAGACAAAGATAAAAAAAAACTTAAAAGCTGAGAGGTGAAGCAGGTCATTTTAGTTATTAATTACCTGAAATTATTTATTTAGCAGTTACATTAATTAACCACAAGAACTCATGAAAGATTGATTCTATTTCTTGAAATTGTGTAATCAATATTGGATGGTTTTGCTTAATATGTATTAACTACTGGACATTTTTAGTGCACATCAATTCAGGGAGCCTGAGCATCAGTAATGCAGGAAGGCAGCTTAGCTGATAACAACAGCCCCTACTGACCTTGAAAGGTATGAAAACAAAAAAATTAGTATGAGGAGCTATTGATAGAGTTTGGTCTGGTTCACTTTGTACAGATTGGGAGGAGAAAATATAATTTATTTTACCCGTTGAAACAGAACCTGTAGCTCCTCAAATACTCTTGGCTAAGACTTGATTTATACACCTTTAACAGGTGATTTAGGCACTGCCAAGCCCTTAAGGATTTCTGTCAGTTCTGGGTGAATTCCTTGTTTCTCCTCCTTTCCAAAGGAAGTTCACACTTTCCTGGACAAGGAACAGCTGCTCTTATCCCACCCCAAAAGTCAGCCAACAGCCACAAGAGAAAATAAGGGTAAAAATATTATTTATGAACCTGGATGGTAAATGAGGAGTAGAGATTTCTCAGATTGTATTCTTATGCAACAGAACATTTTCCTCTCAGCTGTGCTTAACAGTAAATTCATACCTACAAGCGGTATGCAAAAAAAAATCTTATTTATAAAATCACATCTTACGTTTCTGTGGCACTTTTCATGGCTAAAACATGATCCTGTTAGAGAGAGCCAATGCAAGAATGGCCTGTTTGCTATTCAGATGCTCCCTTCTCTATGGAAGGAGACATCTGCTCTTTATCAGCAGCACTGAGGGTCTGTTTTAGTCAGTCACTTCAAAATGCTCACAGGGCTCTTGCTAGCTACAGTCCATTTGGAGAAAACGATCCTAAATACTTGAAAATCTCTCTTGCTCTCATAAGAAGTCTTTATCTGGAATGTAATGTGTTCACAATCATGTTAAAAATGGATCTGTAGCTACACAGAGAAAATTGTATTGTACTTGTCCTTTCCTAGCTATTTGTTTTCACATTTGACTGCAATTAACTTACTCCTTTGTACATGATGAATATTTAATTCATTCTGAGGGTAGCTGTGTTTTATAGGTGCCCAATCCACTGAACAGCCACCCTCATCTGCATTTTTTCAATTACAGGTAAGAAACCCAAGGGATTCCCAAGCCCATTTGGTTGTATTAAACAAAGGCTGCCATGCCCAAGGACAGCAGAAAGCACAAAAATACAGCAATAACTATGGGTATCTTCTGTCTTCTATGGACTATAGGCATTTTAAAACACATTTCCAACTGCTGTGTGCTAATTTGCAAAAGCAGAAGCAAATAAAATACTCTCAGAACTGACATTACCAGTAAAAAGCATAATACAAAAGAATTTCTACATTTGCTTTACTTATTCCAAGTAAATATATTAGTCTTTTAGAAGCAAAATAATAAATGACAAAATGATATCCTAATTCATTTGCTTTGAGAACACTTAATGTGAAAGCTCACATTTTAACAACTGAAATGGTGAAATGACGAAAAGACAATTGAAAACACCTGCAAGTTAACTAATTACCTAATTACCTAATTATTTTTCTGGAAAATAATTATTGCTAGTGTCTCTCCAGCCTGCAGGTCCCAAAGATGGAAAATACATTTTTGAATTTTTGATAGATATTACTTTTTTCTATTCAACAAATGCATTTACAGTAAATATATTGTTTCTCCAATACTATTGCTATGAAAAGAAAAATTACAATAATTTGTCTAGTTACCAAATATAACATAGGTTATATTTCCTCAGTATTTAACATTTAATTAATATCTTGTTGCATTCCTTTCAGAATTTAATGGGGGAAATTATTTTGACCCATAACAAAAAAAAAAATCTCTCAGAAACATTTAATTTTCTTTTTCTGCTCATTATCTGCCATTTCACAGGAGAAAAAAGATGCCAAACCAGTACAATTCTAACCACTCACCAGAACCTCTGTAAGGACAAGCAATCCTATACAGCACTGAATTTTTAAAATGCAATTGCTTTAGCAGTCTTTTCCATGGTACAGCACTGTCTCAGACCTTTCAGAGTCTGTTTCTAAATTAAAGTATTCACAACAATCTAAATGCCAAAATATCTGGAAAAATCTACAGGACAAGGAAGAAATCCTCGGTGAATAAAGCTAAAAGAGATTTGTAGATGGGGACAGGATTTCACTCCAGAAATTTGGTTGTTTATAGCACGTTTTCTTTGCTAAGGTTGAGTGTAGAGAAAGAAACACTTTCTACATCAACCCACGACTGAGGAACAAGGGAATGAGTCTTCTGCCACGATGACTTGAGAGCTTTTTCTTCTAAATCTTCCTCATTCTGCACAGAATGAATGCCTGGAGGATGATGCCGAGGGTGGAATGTCCTGGACAAAGAGCAGGATTGTCTAATGGCCATCACAATTCTGACAGTACCTGAAGCAAACTTGGCAGAATCAAATTTACAGCTTTAAATCCATTCTGCCCCGTGGAATTTGCTCTGAGTTCTTGGATTATTAACAGGAAATAGAATTTCGTATGACTGATTTAAAACTAATATTCAACAAGATAAAATGTCTGCAGCAAGATGAAGTCCAAACTCTATCTGATGGGAGAGGCAAACCCCAACTATAACTAAAATATTTTTTATATTGCCAGGAGGCTTTGTGAAGAAAATTAGAGTAGGAAGTCTGTCAAAACTCAGTATCAAGCTCAATAAAAAAAAAGCAATTTACACTAATTTACACAGAGATTCACATGCCTGAAGTCTACCCAAGACACAACATTGTCTGAACCTGAGGTCACAGAAAAGCATGGGCAGGTCTCTGTCAAAAGCATCAGTACACATTTCCATTATCATATCCAATTGCAGCTAAATCTGAAAAAAAGTGGCAATAGAGGATCTCTAACTAATCTGTGCTACTGATCTCCCTGCTCCCAATTGGAGTTCTGACTTATAATTTGAAGATAGAAATACATTTTAAAAGCCAAAAATAATCTAGTGCTCTCTCAAGCTGAGTTTTGGGAGCAAACCTTTTTGTTCTTTATCTAGAGAACAGGTACAATAAAAAGAAAAACAAATGTCTTTCTAAGAGTCTTACCTGAAAGGAGTCCAAATTATGTCTGGTTGACTGGAAATTGTACTCAGTGATAAAATGCAGGAGACTTTGGATACAAAAAAAATCAATAAAGCACAGAAGTACTCTATGCTTTACACGAGTAAATGTGTTATCTCCTGCTATTCCTCCTGATTTTGTCTCAAAGAAAACAAAATGAAAAGCAGCATAAAGCAGGACTTAAGACTGCAATGCTGAGAAATGTGCTATTTCCCCAAATTCTTTTTTAATTTGCCCAAGTGTCACAGTGGTATCTGCATGTGATTTATCTCCACGTCTTCAGCTGTGAGGATCTGCCAGTTTTTGAGGCAAATCTGCTCCTTCAGCTCCTTTCCTATCTCTAAAGCCATGCTTGCCACATCAGCACAGGGACACTTTGAAGATAAGTGCTCCACGGGCACAGCCAGCTTTTCTCAGGAAAGGGCTTGGAAACAATGCATCAAACACATCAGAATAAATAAAATAAAATAAAATCTTGTTGTAGAATGGAAGATGATACCAGGACAAGTATTCCTTGCTTCCAAATGTTTGCCTGCTGTTGTTCATGTATATTTTATGTCTTGTAGAAGCAGACAAAGGCTTCAATCATTCAAGATATTGATCATTTTTGAGGGGCTAAAAGGATTTTACTCCCTTGGAGCTGAGGGTCCTTCCAGTGTTGCTCAACTCAATCAGTGAAAACATTCCTTTCTCTGTTTGATTCCCTGAGCACTTTCCAGGACTTTACAACAGTGTGCAATGAAATTAAAAAAAAAAAAA
>VWZV01001764.1:23348-61705 GCA_013397155.1 Irena cyanogastra | reverse complement strand
TAAGATTTGTTCAGAGAGCGAAGGGGGGAGAGAAGAAGCGCGGAGTTTGTTATCAGAAACTGCACTCGCTCCCCCGCATTCCTGCTGCTGGACTGTGTCGTCTGCGGATGGACAGACAGCAGGACCGAGCTCTCCTTTGCTTTTAGCTAGTTTTGAGCTAGCTGAGGCAGAGAAGTTCTCTAGACTATGGGGTTTTTTTTCTTTCTCTTTGGACCTTGGTAACTCTGCTCTAGACTGAGCACCCAGAAGAGCACTGGCAGCTCGCACCTGTGGCCCGCCGGCCCAGGCCTGGGCTGCAGCATTTCCAGCGCCGGAGGGACTGATAAGGGACTGAGTGAGCAGAGCCACAGCCACAGAGGGGACTTTCTGAGTTTGTCATCTCTTTTGGAGCAGCAAGACGTTTTATGGTTTCATATTGTTCATTATTTCTTTGTTTGTGCTAGTGAATGCTTTGCTTGTTAAATAAATAGTTTTGTCCACTTTTCTCCTAAGGAATTTTTTTTCCCGAGCCAGTGACTGGGAGGGGCCATTTTGGATTGGCTTCTCCCAAAGTAAACCCTCCTGAGGTTTCTTCCTAATTTTTGGCTCTGAACCAGAACCAATACAAAATCTTAGCCTTCTGATGATCACAAAACTTTGGAGTCCTTGATTTCATCCTCTGGGAACAGCAACACTCTACAAAAAAGAATATGCGTTTCCTCATCATGACTGTTTTGTTAAGATGCACTTCAGGGGCATAAAACCTCAATGGGCATACTATGAAACATGATGCTTCTCTGGAAACAAATTTCCATTGTATGATCAAAGGAGGCTAAGTGTGAGCCTGGTCAAATTTATCAAAGAGCCTTGCTTCCCACATTAAACCACAGGCTTGCAACTTTTCTTCATGGCTTTGCAAAAGTGAAAACCTTTACTGACTTTTTTTAGTAAACATTACTATATTAATGAGATACACTCAAAAAGTTTGAACTTTCTGATCAAAAATTTATGTTATTGCTCTTTCCTTCATAACACAGATTTTCTGCACTGTTACAACACTAATTCATGTTCTATGCCATTACACCTTGTCCTGATGAAAAGCAAATTGGACAAGGCTGTCATATCACATTTTTATCTACGATTTCTGGATTCTTTCAGTTCAGGTTCTGTAATAATTTGACAAGTCAATATGAAATTTCTGTAGTTCATTTTTCAAATCAGGTACCTAATACCTGATAATGCGCCTACTGAACCAGAGGGAGTCCTTCTGCTGATTTTAATAGGTCCATGAGCATATTCATCCTGGTATCTATAAACAGCATTTGCAAACAGTCAGTTTTGCAGTTGCATAGATAGTTCCCATGCAAAACTGTTGCAGTTTCAGAGACAGGAAAGTGACAAGACACCGGGTTCATGCAGCAACAACCAATGTTTATTGAAGGGCACCCTCTTTTATAGGGGCTTTGAATTTCTCACTCTCACATCTATGATTGGATAAGGGTCTTAACTCCACCCAGCTCACTGACAAATGATATGGGTGCATTCATGGTTCAAAGGGATTGGCTGAGGTGCCCTGTTTGAAACTTGAATCCAGCCTATCAGTAACACACATGGGGACTTGCTTACTTCTGCTATCAGCCGACCTGTTATGCCAAATTATCTGTGCAGCTACAGACCAGCTATAGCTGTCACATGAAATTATTCACTCTTCAATAATACAAATAATATGCTTATAAACTTCAATAGAGTTGTAAGCTCAAAGTCTGGAAGTGATGCACACTCTGCTTTGTCTTTTCAGAGAGGCTTGGGTTAAGTACTTCAATATTACATCCTAAAACATCACATTAAATCATCTACCTGCTTATCATATACAGAGCCATGCATAAGACAAAAGAGGTCACAGAAATAAAAGAAGTGTTGGCATAAAAAAATGTTAATCCTTTAGTAAGTCAGAGAAAGAATTTATATGGAAAAAAGTCAAAAACAATCTACGGAGGAGCTGACCAGATAATACTGGAAAATATTTTTTCTTCATAAATAATTATTTCATTAAAATGGAAACATTTTAAACTTGAGGAAATTTTTGACAGACTGGAATTTTGTCTGTTCTCTGGCTAATTTCAGAGGAACAAATGGAAGGAGAAACAGCCCAATCCACAAACTTGACCTTTCAATTGGAAAAGGACATTTCTCAAAAATCCTATTTCGTAAGAGAACTTTTGAAAGTATTCACTTCAACTTAATTAAACTCATAATTTGGAAAAACGTGAAAATTTCTGCAAAATGCACTGTCTCCTTTGGCTTCCTATGACTTTTGCTTCCAATTTCACATTTCAAAAAAAAACCAAAACCCACAACAACAACAACAGAAAACCAACAACAACAAAAAAATTAAGCAGTATATACAGAATACAGAATCCACCCCAGCCAGTGTGTAGAACAAAAATTTAAGCCTAATGAATGGTGGCCTTTGAAGATAGATGCTCTAAACCAACATAAAAGCAAGTTGCTTCTTCCAAATAGCCAAACATCAGTCAGAAGCACTCGGATAAGCAGTTCTGTTCTAATGGTGGATAAAAGGTAACCTCATGTCAAATAAATGTATGAAAGACAGACTTGGAACCTTCTTAGGAACAGCAGTATTTATTACAGCATTTTCTATCCAAGGGGGCTCATAGTCCTATGCTTATAATCTGATTTACTCATCATACACACAGCTTGTGCTGAAACACAGCAGCTACACAACATTCACAACATCATCTTTCTTTCTTCTTGTACTGTTTTTGGCAAAGCTGCTCTGTTCATTGCAACACATGGGTTGTCAGTGTATATACATAGCCATACAGGATTTCCTTCTTAGGTGTATCTCACATGGAAGCAACCACCCATTCTCCTCTGGTCTTTTTAGCTAGCTTGTTTGTTACGGACAGAAGAAAGTCCATTTTTTCAAACACCCTCACTGTTCCTCAAATGTCTTCACACTTTTCACCTGGTTCCTGTTACATCCTAAAAAGGCTTGATAACTGGCCTTTGCAGAGCCAGTCAGATGGACAGGCATCAGGTCAGGAGCTGAAATTGCATTGGTATGTCAGACAAGCCCTCTCTCAGCAATTTCAGGTTTTCCTTGAAAGACCAGAGAGCTTTTCTCCCACATAAAGTACCAAATGAATGGATACAAGAATTTAAAGGCTAGGGAGATATAAACTTCTGGAAAACACCTACTTCAGAGTTTACCTCAGCACATCTTGAGGAAACAGACACAGTTCAGCTTCTAATAAGCATCTACAAGAGGGTCAATAAAAAAGTGCTAGTTGCTGCAGAAACATGATAGGAGAGAAATTTACTGTGCTGAGAGAACAGAGTGAGGCATTAAAGTCAAATGATAGGTAATAAATACATTTTTAACAATAAAAAATAATTGACAATAATAATTAACATAACATTTTGTTTTTCTGTAGTGAATTGCTGGAGAGGAAACCTGGACCAAATTATGGTCAAAAAATAAAGTTTACTGCAAAATATTCTATTCCCATTTCTCTTACAGTTTCAGGTTGTGTCATTAAAGTTATTCATACAGAATACAATTTTTTACATTAAGACACTTTTAAGTCTCTTCATTCAGAAATCACCAACACCACTATCCACAGGGTATAACTGCATGGGTAATGCCAGATTTTGCCATCTCCTATGACAGCTGCAAGACTCAACACTGGAGAATTGCTGAAGGGGAAGCAATGAGTCATGTTCTGTGCCATGCTGCCAAAACTTCATATATTTGCTCTTTAGGAAAAATGGATTTGAGAACAGTCACGACTGTAAAGATGAAATGCTTCTCTTCTGCTCCTTCAGTTTCTCCTAACACTGCCTTCATCACAATTCAGCACACTCCATGGCTACTTTTTCCTTATTCTTAATTGCCATCTGTAGTTTAAGGCTACCAACACTCATACTCCTATGAGAAAATCCAGGCCAACCACTAGAAAGAACATTTGTAGCAATTATAGCACACACCACTGTAGCTGTTCCTACATGCTAATTCATAACGTCTGCCATAGAGAGTTCAATCCTCACAGTTTGCTTTGCCAGGTCCAGTCTTCCCTTCTTGTGAAACTGCATATTCTTGCTGGCAGAGGTGGCATGGAGTCCCACCAGCAAGATTCCAGCCACAGTGCTGGAGCATGCCCATAACCATCCCTACTCAGATATTTCTGTTGAAGAAAGGCTGATTTTGTTGAAGCAATTTTGCTTATGTTACAGAGAGGATTTACCTCAAGAAAAGTCAGAACACTAAAGAAAAGCTGGTTGGAAGGGATTTCTAAAGGTCAGAAAAGCCATTCTGATCCACCTCAACACATGACTCAACATAGCAACAAATGAGGTCAGCAGGGACCTTATCCAAACTAGTCCTAAAATCCAGGATGGCAGAGCACACCATCTCAGCACATCCTGAGCAGCATGAACTGCCTACACAAGAAGGTTTTTCCAAATCTCTGGTCTGAGCTGGCCAAGCCACAGTCCATGACCTTACCCGGCTTACCATCTGTCACAAGCAACAAGATTGCTGGCTCCTTTGTCCAGCAATCCCTTCAGGAAGCTGGGATGGGTTTGCATGCAAACTGATGCTAATGAAGGTGCACAAGCCTTAAAGAGATTTATCTGTTAACTGAAAACAAATCTTTTTTTCTTTCCAGAATAAATGTATCTCAACTCTTCTTCAATCCAATACAGTATGTAACCTGGGTCTTCAACCCAAGTCACCAAGGATTCCTTTCACTGTAACAGAAACATTCACAAGAAGAACACATCTCTAGTTTCCTGTATCCAGGAAACAATCCTACCCTGTCCTCTTCTATGAATTCACAGTGAAGGGTTTCAGCTTGCCCAGCAGCACTATTTATGTGTATTTTTTATTTGTGCAGAACACAGGGTTGATACTACAGAGATATTTTCATTACTGCTGAGCCAGATTTATACAGAGCCAAGGCCTTTTCTGCTTTTCATATTGCCATGCTGGCAAGGAAGTTGAGGAGGTTGGGAGGAGACACAGGTAGGGCAGGTGACCCCAACTGATGATGGCATATAACATTATGCTCAGTATATAAAGTGGGGGGAAGAAGGAGGAAGGGGAGATATTTGGAGTGATGGCATTTGTCTTCCCAAGTCAATGTTATGTGTGATGGCCCTGCTCCACTGGAGATGGCTGAGCACTTGTCTGCCCACGAGAAGTGGTGATTTAACACCTTGGTTTACTTTGTTTGTGTGCACAGATTTTGCTTCCTGTAAGAAACTGTCTTTATCTCAGCCCATAGGTTTTCTAGCTGCTACCCTTCCAATTTTTTCCCCCAGTCCATCTGGTCAGAGAGTGAGCAAGTGGCTGCATAGTGTTTGGTTACAGGCTGGGATTTCGTATCTTCAAAGCTGGATGCCACTGGGTAATTCTAATGATTCAAATGCATCATGGGTGAATTCTGTACCACAGTAGCTTGTGCAGTTCCTGAGCTCATAAGAATGCAAACAATTCTCTTGATGATAATGTAATCTAAGCTAATTTCCTATGCACATATATGCTGTAACCAGCACATATTTGAAAGCATATATAGTGATGAACAAAATTATACCTTGCCATATACAGCAAGATATAGTTTGAACTCTGAACAGCTTTTGGCTCTGACACACTACAAATTTAAGAAAAGTGTGTAACGACAGCCAGTTTACGTAGCAGAGATCCCTGTGTCCAACTATGTCTAAGAACAAGACAAGTACAGAGTGGCATTTTGCTGATATATTTCTGCAGCTTTCAAAATTTGTATTTGCCATTTCACTACTGTATACACTGTCAGCACTTACAGATCCCACACAGTAAAATCCACAGATTAATCACACACTTTATGAAAGCATACCTCCTTGCTTGTTTCTTTCACTGCTCTGAATAGTTTAAGAGGATTAGCAAACGTAATCATCTTGCTATTCAATTCTAGCAGATTATTTCTCTCAAAATTCGTGAATATCACTAGCACTTGTACAGCTTTCTCCACCACCAAAACCAACTCTTTACACCTTTTATCTGTTGACTATCTTTTAATTAGGTAGTAGTACTCAGGGCACCATTCCTCTCAGATTGGACAACTTACTTTCTTGGTAAGAAAGCCTACTGCCAGCCAAGGTAGACGATCTTAACCAAACCACCCTATCCACAGGTCCAGCAACATTTTCAAAGAGCTGCAGCAGACCTGAGAGATAGAACTTACCACTGCCTTCCTATAAACATGCTGTTTATTTCAATTCAGTGTATCTGTGCAGCATTAATTGCATCCTTTCCGAGAATAAGTCTACCAAATTTAGGTGATTATTTACACAAAGGTATTTACATAACCTTGCTAACAGTGAAGTCAAATGTTTTGTGCAGATAGTAAAAAATGACTCATGTTTTTTGCCCTTTCAAAAAAAAATCTGCTTTGTGCACACACCATAATCAGAATAATGTGGAAAAATTGTGATAGGATTATTTTGCATGAAACATAAGAGGCTGGAAAAATTCAAGGCAGCACTTGTTTAAAATCCATAGCATGTTTCTTGGTAATTTTATGTGCAATAATAACAAGAATCTGGTTTTGTAAGAGATATTAATTGTGCTATATTTCTTAATAACTGAAGCTTACAGAGCCCTTTAGCTAAAGAAAGCCCAAAGTGTGCAGAGATTTGACAACATCCTGTTATTTCAAAAAAGACTTCAGGTTGTCACTGGGTAAAGCAAATTTGAGAGCATTTGTTGAATATTTTGCTATACAAATGTAGAAACTGTATTTGAATATCCTAAGCTCTTATGACAGGTGGGACTTATAAATTGCCAAGATAACATAAATAACAGCTGTAAAAATAAACAGCCTAATGGTTCAATCCCAACTGCAGCTCTTACTGCAATGATTACTGTATACTGACTGACAAGTTTTAGGATCTGTCCCTTGTTATTTATTCCTTAAATGTGGGACAAAATCCTTCACCAGCTTCTCTAATCCACACTGACATCTACCTAGCTCTCAAGAGATTTTGCTCACCACAAAAATTGAGTCAAATATCCAGATTAACTGCAGTCAAACCTTGGACTCTGTAGCCTGAGACGTTACCCTGCTCCCATCATATCCCCCAAAACATTCATGTGGATTTCAGTCATGTACTTCTCAGACTTGACTCTGGTCCAGTTTTGTCTCCGAGTACTGTTACAGCATGCTGTAGATTTATATAAAACGTGTCTTTACATGTCTGTAACTATTATTTCTTCTATTTTTGTTGTTTTGTTTGGGTTGTTTCTTTTTTGTCTTTCACTCTCCTGATCGGATAAGCAAAGCACTTCACAGATTCTCCATCAAATAGCAAAATCTCTGACGCACAACTAAACTCTCATCAGCATTTCCATCTCTAAAAATACTAGGGGGAAAAAAAAGGAAACAGAAGTCATGTGAAGTTCACCTTTTGCCTGATTTATCCCCAAACTGAGTACACACCCAGGCAAAACAACAGGCTTTTTCTTAGGATCACCAGTGTTGTAAACGATTCAGAACTGGGAGGGAATGAGTAAATAAAATTTAATTAGAACCCGTTACAATTACAAAGCAAAGTGGGGGACAGCGCTGGGAGTGTACTGAGACTCCTTCTGCTCACCACAGGCTTGGTTTACAAAATGGCATCGCCGCCTTTTGTATGCCCAAGATTGCACCAGCGTCATTAATATTCATGAGCAGTCTTTACATGTCCTTCCATGCCTTTCCTTGGTGGAGCTCTTCTCGCATCTTGATTAGTGGTGCAATGCTTCCCTGTCAGGGCTCCCAGCAACAAGTGTCCCCCACTCTCTGCCACTTCCCACAAGGGGCCAGCACACGCCCTCCCCCCATATGCCCCGACAGTCCTGGCAGCCAGAGCTGCCAGGCAGCCACCTCACAGGGCAGGGAGGATTGAAGGGAGAACAAAAAAGGGTTCAAAATCACACTGGAACAACAAATGTACATGTCAAAAGAATCGCCAACCCCAAAGAACCTCTCTGCACCACACTCAGCAACTCCTCCTCATTTGCATGAGCCAACCACCACACCTTGCTCATAACTCCAGCCACAAGAGACAGAATATAAACTTCACCTCTGGTCTATTTGAAGAGTTTTATTATCCCAGCAGAAACTGAAATCAAACCCTCAACCCCAAGTTGCAACAAGAAGAATTTGAAAGGAGGAGTATTTAGAAGAGTTTGCAAAACTTCAAGTTGAGAAACAGAAAACAGTAGTTTGAAGATAATTTGCCATGTTTAGAGTGGTTTTTGTAACCTTACGTGTGACAGAACAAACTATTTTTCTGCAGGCAGTTTTACTCCTACCATGTCACAAACAGTATTTTATTCTCTTTGAAAAATTAGTGTTCCACATTGGTACTTGATTTGAGCATTCATCTTTACTTTTTTTGCCTCTCTCTGCTAGTCTTATTTTCTTTATTATTATCCATTGTGAAAGTGTCTTCCACTTTATGTGATGAGAGCCCCCCACCACAACAGTTCAGATTCTGTGAACATCTCAAGACCTTTTGCACTAAAGGTGACATCACTGTCACCATCTTTCTAGTCTGGATCTAAAACATCTGTGTTTGTATTTTGACTTTCCAATGCCATTCCACATAATGTGGAAGAAAGAAAATAAAAGTTCACCTACTCACCTAGATAGCAATAATTTACCCTGAAGTTTCAAATCAGCAGCACAGTCATCAGACTGACAATTCCTCTCAAAAACAGTCTGTGAAAAACAGGAAAAAAACTGTTAAAACATGAAAAAAGTAAGATCAAAATTCAAAGAAGGAATATGCTTCGTCAAAATAAAAACAAGACCAAAATCTGTGATACAGGGATATATGGTGTGAGTCTTAAGGAAGTTCAAGATGAGGCAAATAATATCTTTGTCAGAACTGGTGTTATTATCTTCTAACTGAACAAGAAGTTTCATCAAAACCAGACTCTCTCTCAGAGGTTTTCCTCAATCCATTCTCCCTTCTCATCTGACACAAGTAACTGCTCATACCATATTTCTGGCATTCTTCTTTCTCTTCCCCCAGCTATGTGCATAAAAATGAAACAGAATATGAAGTATTTATGAAACTATTTTCAGTCCTAAGAATTGCAAGTAGGAAAATCACACAGCAAACATTTTCCCTAGATTTTATATATGGCAGGAAACATTTCTGCCATCATGCAAACAGTAGAAAATTATAAAGACTATTTATGTATTGGTGATAGTCTCAAATAATGGAGCCATTGTCAACCTTGTGAGCTCTAGTAATACTGAGGTAATGTAACAGATTGATTAAGCTAGGAACTATGAAGGGACAACATATGGGCATACTATTTAAGTGGCAGTAGTTTACCATGGTGAAACAAGACAGCCATCAGAAAGTGAAAGAGAACAGGAACATACTCTTTGCATTGAAGAAACCAAGATGCCATTAAGATCATTGTTACTTTCCCCTGCTGTTTAGACCACAGACCAATACCTTTCTAAACACAGGCTAGGCTTTTCAGGTTGGAGGACTCCTTCTTTCAGAGGTATAACGCTCTTCAGCCTACAAAATATTCACATACCCAATATGAATGTTGCCAACACTGTTCGGCTAGGAAACCTGACAATCCACTCATCTCTTCCTTTAAAATGAATATTCCTTTCTACAGGCTTCATGACTCTTATTACCAAAGCAAATCTATTTCAAGCATAAACACAAGGACAAGGAAAATCTGTGCAAGACACATGTAATAGTCAGATTGGGTTGGAGAGACTGAGGCAAAAAAACGCAAACCATACTGAGTTAGTACATTTTTTAAGAGCTCTGTCCAGGACTGGAAAAAGACTTGAATCTTAAGCCCAGAAGCCATAGACACTTCTAGTCCTTTGCTTTCCAGGAAGGTTCTTGACTAAGCAGGCAGTTTGTTCTCCTTTTTCTATGCTGTGTGAGGTCACCAAAAAGAAGTGGACATTTATAAAGTTAATTGTTGTGATGTCAAAATGAATTTTGCCTTTTTTTTTTTTTTATTTCCTTAAAATATATTAATAACTCTATTGTTGTATAGTTCTATAGTTTCTAGCAAGCCCCAGTACCTTCCTCTACCTTTTTCCTTCCCTGATAGGCAGAAGGACAAATACATTCTGGAGGCTCCAAGCTGGGAGGTCCAGGGCCCCTATCCTATCTTGGTTCTTCCTGGGAGCCAAGGTTGAAACAAGCTCTTGAAGACACATTTTCATTAAAAAAGTTCCTATCTAAGGGTGGTGGGGATTTATAAAAGGTTCGAACCAAGCAGGAACTACCTTACCACTTCTGTCTCTAATTGGAGATTGTAGTTAGTTATGCTAATTTGCTAAACTTATAAAACTGTTTTTGCCCTGTGCGGGGGTGGGCATTTTCTGTATCTGCCCCTGGAGGCCTCCAATGAAGACCAGCCTTTATATTACCTCCTATACTAATATTGTCTTGAAAGTGTGTTGTTTTATTTCTAGGTTCTTTAAGGCATCTGTTCGATAACAGATATCAAACTGTGCTGTAGGTTATACTGTGTTTCTAAAGAAGAAAGGTGGAAGGTGCCAGCTGATCCGGGCTATTTACTTTGCTCTTTCATATTTCTTCCCTACCTTTTGCTTTCTCAGCATCTCAGCAGTGAAATTTTTGGGGGATTTAGAAATGAAGACTGAGCTTATTCTTCCTCCTTAATAAAGACTACCACAACCAAAGGACAAGAATAATCATGAGACAGGAACTGGCACTAGGCTTCCCTCTCAAACATGGCACATTTCAGAGGTATAGTTTCAAGAGTCCTCAGAATTAATCCTCAAACCACTGTAGTAATTTCACACAGGAAAGACTGCTTGGTAACTCTCAGAAGAGAAAGAATAATGAACTGTAAAAAAATTCTAGCCTGTCAGTTTCTCTGTTTGAAATGCAGAAATCTTGGCAAAGTGAACACAGCAATCAAAGAAATGATCTGTACTTTTCAAAGTATAAAATACTGTAAGTACATTTAAATAACTATCTAGTAATCCTGCCATTTTCTTATTAAATCTATAGTTACCATTACTCAGAAAGAATGAACAAATACTTCATTTTCTAAAATCGCTTAGCGTGAATCTCTTCCAGCATATCATGTACTAGAGAGCAAGCTACTTTGAAATACATTGGGAGTGTTTCCTTATGTCATAGATACCCACGTTTCTACACAACACTGGGCTGGGAGAAAGAAATAAGGATGGTGAGTTCCAAGATCTGTAGCTGTGCAGGAGTGAACCATTTGCTTCTGTGGAGGATCTTGAACCTGTTCAGGTTTGGGGGAGGTCTCTCACCTCAAAGCAGCTGGCTGGTCTGGATTTCCAGTCCAACAGGCTACTAGGACTCACAGATGTAGGCACAACTGATTTAGCAGCCCAATTCCAGTTAATGACATCTGTGGCCTATTTTGCTATTTTCCACTATTTCCCTGGTCTACCTGGACTCTACTCCACCTTCCCTTTTTGTATGTCTTCTAGAGTCTTGAGCCTCCAGCTTCTCACAGTCTGTATCCTCCATTTTCTTCTCTGCTAACACGAGCCTTTTCTTCTCCACCCTTTTGTCACTTCTACCTGTCAGGTTGACTAATTTGCCTGTTTAAATCCCTCCCAAACAATTAAGAAGTAAACACACTTTAAGGCATCATAGCGTTTGTGAACACTACTTATATATTTTTACTGTGCCCTTACTTGGTCTACTTGAGCTGCAATTTTTTTGGGCCAGAAACTGTACCTAACTTAACACTGAATGTTGTTAGAGCAGGAGTCCATTCCTGGAATATGGCACAGACTCTACTACAACATTACCAGTAATTTTAACTCCAAGCAATCTTTCAAGTGGTTGCAGCTTTACAATACCAGCTTTGAGGATTTATAGAGCTCTTTAAATATTAAAATAGTTGAAGAAGGTAACCTATGGGTCGTATGTGTTATCCACAATTGAAAAAAGGAAGTAGGGTGAAACTAACTGTGGAAGCAATTCATAATGTTTGCTGTTACTGTTACCCAAAGTGAATTCTGAACCATGGTTTTATGAAATTTAATTGTATTCCACTGACATTGTACCAAGTGCCTCACAGATTTGAATATATGTATCAAGGATAGCCAGGAATCTTCCTTACATAAGAAATACATACATGAAAAATTGAGGAATATGAGGTGAGGGGTGGAGATCAGGGCAAAAATTGCCATGAGAAACACAGCTGCATCTCTTATCTCAAGGCCACCACATAGTTGTCTAGCATTTCCATGAGAAAAAGAGGTGTTTGTGTGCTCAGTAACAGGGACAGGATAACCTCAATGCTTCTAGGATACATCTTCACTGTATAAACACAAAACTAGTGTAAAGTTCATTCTCAGTGAGTCTCTCAGACTTCCTGCTATCACCAGATGTACAGCAAAGCAGAGACAAACCCCAACTTTTCCAGGGTTCATGATTCCTCTCTACACTCTCTCCACTGCTGCACAGAACCCAGCAGCTATGGGAAATTGTTCCAGAGCAGTTCCCACCAAGTCACCAAACCTTCTTGACAAACACAGTTTTCTTAAACTCTGCATGGCAACTTTTCTGAGCAAAAAAATATTATGCTCCTTGAGAGGTCCAAGGGGTAAGGAAAGATGGATGGCACCCATGTTCTTAAGAAGGTAATCCAAAAAGCCTACATTAAAGTACACTCATTATAAAAAGTGAATATACACATCTGTACACAATGAAACCTACAGTAAGGAGAGATCTAGAGCAGATTAGGAAGGAAATATGTCTACACAGGTAGTCAGATCAGGGCCTCAGAGGAAGTGTCATGGTCTCTTTTGTCCATTATGCCTCTTGAAGAGAAGTGTAAGGACTAAATTCCACATTTTGTGGTAAAGGCCAGGGGTAAATGTAGGAGAAAGTACAAGAGGGATAAATCTCTAGTTCCTGCATCCTAAGCATAAGGCTGCTGGGTATTGGGCGTGTAGATATTCTCCTTTTCCTTCTTGTTTGCAGTGGACTCTACTGAAAGCTGATAGGAGATAAAACAATTAAGAAGGAGCCTGGCTTCAGCCTAATGATCAGTGTTCTGTGCTCTGAGGAAGGTGATCTGTGATTTCAAACCAGGTTTACTAAACTGCTTCACTTTCTTTCAATGGCTATCTAAAATTAAACACATCTATGTTTCTGGAAGTAGGGAAGAGAACAGCAAACATAAAAAATAAAGTATCTCCTTGCCACTCCAGCCCACAGAAAATACTGGAAGTCTTTCAATAAATTAAGGGGGAAAAAAAGCTTTTCAAAATATCCAACCTACCAAAATTCAGGAAAGCACATGGAAATTTCAGGTTGTAGCCAAAATGTACTATCAAGAGTTTGAGAGGTTTACAGCACTACTCTAGTAAGAGTTCTGCCTATACTTTCACAGAAAGGGAAGGCAACACCTGAAGATCAGTATTTGAAGAGAAAGGAGAGAAACAGAATTCTCAAAAGAACCCTTGAAAACATGTCATTTTATGGACTGGATAAGAGAACAGTGATTCACTCTAGATCAGACATTTAACAACTTCCCCACACATCAATCTACAAAATTGTCCTAGGTTGGCTATACAATGCTTGTATCCCCAATCGTCTAATCTATTTATGCTGGATAATAAGTTTTGCACTTTTAAGACTTGTACCAAGAGTGAAGGGGGAAGAGAAGAAGCGCAGAGTTTGTTATCAGAAACTGCACTCGCTCCCTTGCATCCTGCTCCTAGACTGTGTTGGCTGCAGACAGACGGCAGGACAGAACTCTCCTTTGCTTTTAGTTAGTTTTTAGCTAGGTGAGGCAGAGAAGTTCCCTGAACGGTGGGTTTTCTTTCTCTTTGAACCTGTTTAAACCTGCTCTGAACTGAACACCCAGAAGAGCACCAGGAGCTTGCACCTGTGGCCCACGGGCTGGGCCTGGGCCGTGGCATTTCCAGCGCTGGAGGGACTGATAACAGACTGAGTGAACCGAGCTCCAGCCGACAAAGGGGACTTTTCTGAGTTTGTCATCTCTTTTGGAGTGGCAAGAGGTTTCATGGTTTGTTTTTTTTTTGGTTTTTTTTTTTTGTGCTAGTGAATGCTTTGCCTGTTAAATAAATAGGTTTTTCCACTTTTCTCCAAGGAAATCTTTTTCCTGAACCAGTTGGGGGAGGGACCACTTGAATTTGCTTTTTCTAGAGGAAACCCCTTCAGAGGGTTTCCTCCCAAAATTGCCCTAAACCAGGACAGGTTCAGATGGCATCCCTTAAAAAATGGCAGAACTGGCCTTTGGTATTTGAGGATCCATTTCTTTAATTTCATAAACTGTGCCATGGACTGCAGGAATATTTACATTATGCAAAATAATCAGGGTTAAGAATACAGTACTTCCGTCTCTACGCTTATTTCCAGAAAATTGTCACCAACCCTGTGGTATGCGCAGAGCTAACTTAGCAATTAGATCATGCTAGAAACACACAAACAATTCAATTATGGGGCTTGTCATTCTAATAATTCTTTAGTTTTTAGGTATTGATGCTATCTGATTATAAACATGGTATCTGGTGAAGCTGAGTTCCTGGCTCTTATTTAGAAACCAGGATATATGATCCAATTTTCAAATGCTGAGCAGTAAGCAACTCTCACTAAGTTTTCTAGGAAGTATTTTCTGTTTATACCTTTACAAACCAATTACATCAATGTGCCTAAATATAGGTACAGGAGCTTGATTTTGGACCTGAATTGATTTTGATTTTAAACCTTCGAGTTGCCTGAAAAGTAAAGCTATTACCTACATGTCTAATGACCACAGAAAAAGAAATATAGATTGATTCTTTTGAGTCATCCCTTACTTTACTATACTACTCATGGAAACAGTCAATTTATATATGCTGCTGAGCCAACAAAGTGGCTGATTTAAATTCCCACTAGAAAAGCAATTATTACTGTGAAAAACATTCCAGGACTTCATCAGATGCGCTGGCTAAAATGAGAATACATGATTTCCACAACACTCCTAACTGAGTGGTGAACACATGACAAAAGCAGGAATTCTAGGGGAGTGAAACCAATGTGCAGGGGATGATGGTTAGCTATCAAGCTCCCTCAGCTCCACATAGTCTTCATCAAAGGACTAGGTTTGAAGGCAGAAGGGAATAAGACCAGGCTCATTAGAGATGAGCCTAGGGGCAGCATACCACTGTTGGGGGTGAAATCAATAGCCCAGCTGAAGTGCACCGACACCAATGCACACAGTTTGCATAACAAACAAGAGAAGCTGGAGGCCATTGTGCAGTGGGAAAGCTGTGATGTAGTTGCTATCATGGAAATAAAGTGGGATGACTCACAAGACCGGAGTGCTGCAATTCATGGCTGCAAGTACTTCAGAAGGTGGAATCTTCGATAGGTAAAAAACTGGCTGTACAGCTGGACCCAGAGACTTATGGTGAATAAAGCTAAATCCAGTTGGTGGCCAGTCACTAGTGGTGTTCCCTGGAGCTCAGTTTTAGGGCTGGTCCTTTTTAAAATAGTTCTTGGTGATCTGGATGAGGGCATAGTATACCCGCAGTAAATTTGTAGGAAACATCAAATTGGGTGGAAGTGTTGCTCTGCTCTCTGCAGATAGACGGGGACAGACTGAATCAGTGGGCTGAGGAAAACAGCATGAGGTTCATTAAGGGAAAGTGCCGGGTCCTGCATTTGTGTCCCAGCAAGCCCATGCAGCACGTCAAGCTCAGGGAAGAGTGGCTGAAGAACTGTTCAGCAGAAAGGGACCTGGGAGTGCTCAGTATGAGCCAGCAGTGTGCCCAGGTGGCCAAGAAGATCAATGGCATCCTGGCCTCTATGAAGAACAGTGTGGCCAGCAGGACCAGGGCAGAGATCAGCCTCCTGTACTTGGCACTGGTGAGGCCATACCTCAAGTACTGTGTTCAGTTCTGGGCCTCTCAACTTTAAAAAGGACATTGAGGTGCTGGAGCATCCCCAAGGAAGGGCAACAAGGCTTGTGAAAGGTCTGGAAAAGGTGTCTTATGAGGAATGGCTGAGGGGCTCAGTTTGTTGAGAAGAGGGGCTCAGGAGGGACCTCATTGATGTCTACAACTACCTGATAGGAGATTGTAGTGAGGTGGGCGCCAGTCTCTTCTACTGTGCTTGCAGTGGAAATGTCCTTAAGCTGAGACAGATGAAATTCAGATTAAATATTAGAAAAAGGGTGGTCAGGCACTGGAAAAGGTTGCCCAGGGCTTTGGTGGAGTCACCATCCCTGGAGGTGTTTAAGAATTATCTGGATCTGGTACTGGTGTTGTTTAGTAAACTGATGTTGTTTAGTGGTTTAGGGGTTACAGTGATAATACTGGGTTGATAGCTGGACTTGATGATCTTAAAGGTCTCTTCCAACCTTACGATTCCATGATTCTGAGAGGGAGGGAGAAAGAGGTGATGGTGCAGCTCTGTATATTAAGCGGTCTTTCAACTGTCTATCAAGGATAATGATGACAAGGTTGAGTATCTGTGGGTAAGAATCAGGGGGAAGGCCAACAAGGCAGACATCCTGATGAGAGTCTGTTATAGACAACCCAACAGGGATGAAGGGATAGATGAACTATTCTGTAAGCATCTGGCTGATGTTTCACAATTGCTAGCCCTTGTTCTTGTGGGAGACTAACTTGTGGGATGTCTGCTGGAAACTCAACACAGTGCAGAGGAGGCAGTATAGGAGGTTTCTTGACTGTGTGGAAGACAGCTTCCTTACACAACTGGTAAGTGAGCTTAACAATGGGGGTGCCCTGCTAGATCTGCTTTTTTCAAACAGAGAAGGGCTGGTGGGAAATGTGGTGGTCAGATGACACCTTTGGCACAGTGACCATGACATAATAGAATATTCAATTCTTGGTGAAGTAAGGAAGGGGTCAACAAAAGGTGAAGTAAGGAAGGGGTCACCTTGGGCTTCAGGAGGCTGGACTTTGGCCTGTTCAGGACATTAGTTCAGAGAGCCCCCTAGGAAAAAATCCTTAATAAGAAGAGGGTCCAGGAAAGCTGGACATAGTTTAAGAAGGAAGTCTTAAAGGTTTAGTAAAATGCCCTATGTGCCTGAAGAAACACGGAGCTGGCTGAACACGGAGCTTTCACTGGAACTTGGGCTTATGACCTTTGGAACAATTGGCAGTCAACTCAGGAAGGATACATGAATGTTGTTACGTCATGTAGAAAGAAAATTAGAAAGTGAACGCTCAGCTAGAACTTAATCTGGCCACTGCTGTAAAAGATAATAGAAATGCTTTTATAAATACATGAACAACAAAAGGAGGGCCAGTGAAAATCACCATTCTTTATTGGACGCAAGGGGATCATAGTCATCAAGGATGACGAAAAGGCTGAGGTACCTAATGCCTTCTTTGCATCTTTCTTTTAACAGTAAGGCCGGTTATCCTCATGGCAACCAGATCTCAAAGGTGGTAGACAGAGACAGGAAGCAGAACTGATCCCCTGTAACCAAAAAGGAAGCAATCAGGGACGTGCTGAGCCACTCTGATACTCCCAAGTCTATGGGACCAGATGGGATCCATCCTAGGCTGACGAGGAAGCTGTCAGAAGAGCTGCTCTCCATCATCTGTCATCAGCCCTGGCTAACTGGGGAGGCCCTAGGTGAGTGGAAGCTGGACAATGTGATACCCATCCATAAGAAGGCCAAAATGAGATCCAGGAAACCATAGGTCTGCTAGCCTGACCTTGATGCCTGGCACAATTATGGAACTGATCATCTTGAGTGTGATCATAATGCCGGTTTGGGTTTCCCCATTTTCTTTTATATGTTCTCTGTATTGTTCACACATGTATTTGTATCTCTGTAGCCTATTGTACTAGTAGTTAGTTTTCCCAGTAATTTTCCACGGCCTTTCCCTAGGTAGGAAGACAAAACAAATTCCAGACCTCCAAGCCCCAAGAGGTGCAAACCCCCATGCTATCTTGGTTTTTCCTGGGAACCAAGGGTGAGAACAACTCTTTGAGACACATTTCACAGACAAAGTACAGCTAGTACCAAAGGGGGGGCGGGGGGGGGGCTCCAGAGAAGGGGCTTGATCTGGGAGGAAATTGAATCACCACTTCTCCACCTAATGGGAGCTTTTAATCAATTATTCTAATTTCCTAAAATCTATAAATATGTACTCATCCCTGTGGGGGTGGGCTTTTGTGGACATCTTTCCATAACTGCCTCTTAAAATCTTCAAATAAAGATCTGCTCTTTATTACCTCCTTAGTAAAATCATCTCAAGTTTCATTTCCAGGTTAAGAAAAATGCAACAATCACATGGCACATACAGGATGACCAGGGGGTTAGGATGACCAGCCAGCATAGGTTTAGGAGGGCCAGGCCCTGCCTAACCAGCCTGATCTCCTTTTATGACCAGGTGACCCACTTGGTGGATATGGGGAAGGCTGTGGATGTCGTCTACCTGGACTTCAGCAAAGCCTCTGACACCATCTCCCACAACATTCTCCTGGAGAAGCTGGCAGCCCGTGGCTTGGACAGGTGCACTCTTTGCTTTGTTAAAACTGGGTGGATGGCTGGGCCCAGAGAGTGGTGGTGAATGGTGTTGCAACCAATTGGTAGCTAGACACTAGTGAGGTTCCTCAGGTCTCCACTATTGGGACCAGTCCTGTTAAATATAGTTATTGATGATCTGGACAAGGGGGTCAAGTGCACAGTACGTTTGTGGACAGCACCAAGTAGGGTGTGAGTGTTGATCTGCTAGAGGGTAGGAGAGCTCCGCACACGGATCTGGACAGGCCGGATCAACGGGTTGAGTCCAATGGTATGAGGTTTAATAACACTGATGCTGAGTTCTGCACCTTGGTCACAGCAACCCCATGCAGTGCTACAGGCTGAAGAAGATCGTAAACCAAACTTTTCCAGCTGAGGAGAACTACAGGGGAATTCATCCATTTCACTGAGTGGAAGACTATGACTAGCACATTGCCACTTGTCATGCCATCTAAGCCAAATGCAATCATTTGTCCACTATTTCAGCTGCTCAAACACATCGAGAGCAAAAGAGACACCGCTGGAGGGATGACAGAGGGAAGAATACAAATTGCTTTCAGGAATCCCACTACAACCAAAGAAAAAACAACTGCAATTAGGCAGGAAGGGTGGCCCATGATTTCTGCAAGAATAAATGCAAAAAATAATTTGGGAGCTTGCCCTGCCAAGGAGGAAGTTTTGTGGCAAGCTATTTCATATGGAACATGGCAATTAGACTGATCCCTGCAGTCTTCCAAGGACTTCCAATATGCCTAGGTATAAGTCAATTAATCCTCAAATATACCACCTACCCAACTACTGACAGCTGTACTAAGTTACTCAGCTGCACCAGTAAACTGAATTGCCCTTGCCTCCAAGACAGGAGCATCCTAACTCCTGACCAATGCCTAGGAATGCAGTAATTGGCATAGGTCAAAATCATGCCAAGAGCCATTTCAACAGCTTGCCAGAATAAATATGTCATTCCAATGCCAAGAAATGTCATGGGCACAGCTCAGCTTGCAGACAGTGACATGACCTGACTCAAGAAGGAACACAGTGATCTTTGCTCTGGAGAAGACACCACTGACAAACCTGGACCATGCTGTATGTATGGACACTGCATTTCATCCTGTACAGATCTGTCATTTCTTTGTTCTCAGTATGAGACAGAGGTGCATGTGCATGTTTTAAAATGCAGAATGGCATTATTTGTGCAGCAAACCAAAAATCACTAGATGTGTTCATAAATAATCTCCATGAAAATCCTTCTATAGTCTCTCATGCCGGCCAACCAAGCTAATTTAATTACTTAACCAGCTTTTCAAACACAAGTATTTCAAAAATCAGACCTCCACTTTAAAAAGGTGAAGTTCATCCAAGAACATGCAGTCTCACTCACCCAGGAGTGCAATAAAGGGCGCAAATTTTCACTGCAAGTCAGTGGCACAGTAGGAAGAGAAGGTTGTAGGCATTTTCTATTTCTTTTAACTAACAAACAGTTTTGGTACTCACAAAGCCCTGGTGACAGTGACACAATTAAATCTACTGAGAATATTTTCCTAAAACAAAATGATATCTCCATCCACATAATAGCTGGTGATTTTATTACAGTATTTAGAACAGGCAGAATTCTAGCCTATCACATTTTGAACTCTAAGATACATTACTGGATACTACTAAGAATAAATCCCCACTGTATTTGGCAGGATAGCTTTCTCCTTCCTGGTTAACATGTATTTCTACAGTGGGTATACAAAAATAAATGTTATAGTACAAACCATTTACAAAGAACTAAGCAAAACCCAGTTCGAAACACACAATAATTTCTCTGAAGCAAGAAGACTTATTAGTTTTTTTTCTGTGGATGAAGGTAGGAACAGGATTTGGGAGGAAACCAAGAGGCTAATGGTAAGTCACTTCTGGATCAGCAAGTTGAAAACAACACACAACAGAAAACAAAAAACACTAGAGTCTTGAATTGAACTTCCAAAATGTAAGGTTCCTCCATAATCATTAGATTCTTTGAAAATGTAAACTCTTAATTATATTAATTTTGGTTCCTACTGTCCCTTTTGGCCTTTTAAAACAACTTCTACTTACAAGATAACAAGACTTCTGAAAGAGAATGCTACATTCCAGTTTTCCCATGAACTTAGTCTTTGAGGACCCCAGCACCACACCTCGAGGCTACTTCATAAGGGCTTTGTCACCATGACTGCCACACTAACTCTGAAGCTCTTGTCACATCCTTAGCTGAAAGTACACTTGCCAGCAGTGTCAAAATCATTTTCTTACAGTGAACAACATTTGGAAAACAAATGAACAGGGATTGTTAAACTGGTTCCCTCCCATCCAAATATTAAAAGAAAACAAGTCAGAGAAATTACCAAAGTATTTCTGTTCCTGCTCTATAACCTCAGCATTTAGGTATTTTAACATTGACCTGAGACTTGCCTGCAGGGCAAGATGTGACCTTTTGAGTTTAAGCCCACTAATAAAAAATACAAGAAGTCTGTTCATGTAACAGTCAGGTTTACAGCAGCGTTAAAGTTCCAAAGTTCTCCACAAATTCCTATCATATTGTTGCATCAATACAAAATTCATATACACAACAGCCCCACAATCTCTCTTCATAAAAACAAGTAATTCTTGAATGCATCCTTCATTCATAAATTTATAAAAATAAAGCATACTTGAATAAAAATTCATGCCTCTAAAGTGCAAAGATTATAACCAAATACAGTTCAAAGCACTTGGTTATATAATGAAGCAAACAAAACATTTTAGTTACCATTTTTTAAGTAGTATTCAGGGACTTTATGAGCAGAATCAGAAAGTAATGCTACAGATGATGATGCTATTGTATCAATAGAAAATGAACTTCTTAAGGTTAAAACCCAGATCTAACCATCTACTCCAGACAGACTTCTCATAGCTACAAAAATAGGGAGATTAAGGGATGGGGGTGGGGGGGAAATGAAACCATCCTATTTTAGCATGGCACGTCCTACAATAATAGCAGGAGCAGGTTTCCCTTGCCACATGACTGGATGTGTGAAGTCCTCAAGAAGAGAGGACAGTTGAGTCAGGCAAACTTTTTGTTCTTCTGCCCACTCTTCTCTCCTCAGACAGTTCCCATGTCCCCTTCTGCACTAACAAAGGCTTAACTTGGAAAGAAGACCAGGACCAAGCCTTTCACAAGAACCTCCTACATTAAGGGAAGAACCAGAAGGAATAGGACCTTTCTTATCTTTCCCAGCACAAACACTCTGAAACAAGAAAGTAACCTCACTTTGTGCTGTCCAGCCTTGGAGGCACAAGCCTTTATACTATGTCACAGAGCAGCACTGAAGTTAGCAATAGTAAAGATTGTACAAAAAGGCTACTGTGTGCAAATGACCCAGAGCTTCACAATCCACTTTTAGAGCCACCTCTGCTGTAAGTTCAAGCACAGGCCTCCTTGCAAAATAATGTAGTCCAAATCTGACCTGATTCCTTTGTGCTATCTTTTGTCCTTTCTTCCAGCGAAGAATGGGCTTCAGCGCATTGTCCTCTTTTCCTCTTTCTATCACATGTTCCCCAAGGCTGTATGAAGCTTCAAATACAATTGGAGAGATGACGTCCTTGACTCTTTTCTGTACAAGAAGACAAACATGTATTTCATCTATGCATACAGCCAAGCAAGTTTCTATCTACAACAATTATACATTCAATTAAACTAGGTAATTTAATTAAATATGCAATTAAACCAGATTCAACACTGCAGACAGGTTTCTCTACTTCCTTTATCTTTTTCCAGGTCAACCAGGAATAAGCACATTACAATGAACAAGTCAGAATGTTAAATTTCTTTTTTTTTAAGTTATTATTTTGGGACCTACTCTTCCATACACAGAAGCAGTGGAATATTTTGCCCACCTAAAAATCAAGCGGTTTTCAATAAAAATATTTTCTTAAAAAAAATAGAAAACAAATTATTCCTGCAAAAGCAAAGACCAAATAATCTTAATCTCTGGGGTTTCAAAATCCTAGACTTCAGCTGAGACCACCTCCAGTGAGCTCCACTCATTAAAAGAACATCACTAATGTGGCTATAAAATAGGATTACAGACATACAGGGGCAAGAAAATCCATCTTCCATCACGTTTCTCAAAGCAAAATTTATGGTTTCCCCTATCCTCAGCACAGTGACACTTTCATTTTGTAAAAGAAGAAAGTTCTTCAGTTTCTTTATTTGCATACTGTAGGCTTCATACCAAATGTATGGAGTGGTGCCATATTATCTGGCTGATGAGACAAAAGGATCACCTTTTCTTGTTGCTGGAACCCAAGCCATAAAATTCATACCATTTGTCACAACATGCAATGCCTAAATCCAGATTGCTGTGCCAGGACAAAGTGCTCATTGTGCTGTGTTCAGTCCTGACTTCCAAAATCCAATTTACCACAAAACCTAAGTGCAAATGCTCTACCTTTTCATAGGCAAACATTCCTCTTAAATTTTAGTTACTTAAAAACATAGCACTAATTCAGCACAGATGAAATTGAGGCAATAAATAAATCCCACAAGTAAGCACATCAAACCTTCAGATGGACCAACTCCCAACTTTGCCTTGCACTGGTTAGTGGGTTTCTCTGAACACAGCCCACCAACCACAAGAAGCAATTGAGATGCAATGCCTTTAAAATTACATCTTCCAGATGTGGGAAACCTGGGTACTAACTGCCTTTCAGACCACCCTGTTTGATCTGTTTCAAGATAACTGTTTGCTCTCTCCAATATGTTGACTGTCCACAGATCTCTGAAGTCAAAGATTAGTGGCTAACCAAATTCCCAAATCATTGGTTAGTTGGATGAATAATAGCAAATATCATTTGCTGTTGACATTTGCTGGATGACATTTACCCTCCTGCACCTTCAGCTAGCCCTTAAATTCCCTACTATAATACAAATGTTGGCCAGTACTCTGAAGTTTAGATTGTACATTGCTTGGAGTGATTTGTGCTTTCTTGGTAAAGAGCACTGATCAACAACAGACATAGCAGCAGTGGTGATAGCTTGACCTCTTCCCAGTCCCATGAAAAGGACTATGCATGATCTGCAGCACTATTAATCCTCTCAGCAGAAGAACACTTATGCCTGCAGCCCCTTTCTCAGTCCTATCCCCAGCGTAGGCGTTGTACTATACTGAGACTACTAAATAACAGCACTGCAACTCACAGAAGCTGCTAGCTTTGCTCTCACAGAAAATCAAGTATATTAGCTTAAGTGAGGATTGTTGTCAGCCTATGTGAAGATTTCATATACAGAGAAACAAGACTGTAAAAGAGCATGCCATACAGGAACAGTCAAACACCAATCCTCAGGCAAATTGCCACATAATCCAACTGTACGCAACAGTGTTCACAATACAGCATTCTGTGTAAACACAGAACAATAAAAATGTATGTAGTGGGTTAAATTCAAATCCACCTGCCATTTTTGTAACTTTATTACTGCAGTATGGTAAGAATAAGTACTTAATCACTTCTACGTGTTTTAATAGGGTCTTGCAGGGTTCAGTCCAATGCCCTTTGAAGTCAAAAGGTAAGTTTCCTATTGACTTTGATGAATGTTGGAGTGTGCCTTTATTGTTTGTTGGTGTTCTACTTGATTTTAGTGGTGAAATTGTGACTTCACCACTGCCCCAGCCCTCGGAAACACATTTCACAGACCCATTTATCTTTAAGGATAAAATTATGAATGCTGCCCAGTTATTAATTTTTCCACATGTTCAGTCCCTTCTGCTCACAGTCCTTCAAAAACGAAGGCAACAATCTGTGGCATTTGTCCTCAGTAAGACAGAGACAAGACAGTTCTGTCTCACAAGTACATCACAGACTGTCTGGGATATGAACACATAAAGAGAATCAGTTTCTTTCATTTTCATTCTACCGAAATGTATTGCTTCCTGTGTACAATCATATATTGATGACACAGCCTGCAGATTGATTTTAAGTATTCCTGATTTCCAAGAGGAAGTCAAAAGATTCAATGCAAATAAGGGTTGAGAAAGACTGAAAAATCCTTCAAGTCAAGGAATCTGTACATTTTTTGTATAAGTTGCATGACTCTAATGAACTGGATTTGCCAAGGGATATGATTTCCACAAGCAGCTTTTACATCACCATTTGACACCATAAGGCTGCTATGCTATGGAAGTGGTATAGGCTAAAGACATTTCTGAGCCCTGAAAAAACAAACCTGGCAAATCATAGCATATGAACAGCACAGCTTCAGTAATTGAAAAGAAGTCTTGAAGGACACTACAATGAGTGTAATATACAAGGAGTTCCAATTACGACCAGAAACAACTATGCAACTAGGGTTTAAGTAAGTAACAGCAATAAATACTTAATCTGTACAGACTGGAGTCACTGAACGGGTGCAAGTTTTCACCGTGCCTGAATTGGAAATCTTACCCTATGATAACAAAGGCTTGCTATCTCCTCTCACAGAACAATAATCTCAAAGATATTTTTGAATGTTGTGGCAGTAACTGTACATGGCCACATATCCCTTCCTTTTTTTTTCTCTGATTTAGCAGAGGAGAAGAAAGCAAGAAAGCAATCTCTGCCAGATTTATGACTGTATTTCTGTTTGACTTTAGTACCAAAAAGTCCTAAAAATCTGAAAAGTAACCAAAAAGCAATGATCCAACAGCAATGATCACATCCGTGATTCTGAACATAATTTCCTACTGAAGATGCAGTGTGATAACTGTAAATCATTTCTGTCATTTTGGATAGACACGGACTGAGGCAGATCATGACAACACACAAATATAGAGTCCAACATCCTAAAGGCACACAGCCTTGGCAGGCAGCCACTGCCTTCTACAACCTTAAATTTAGGCTACCAAGAGCCCACACGCATCAGGAATTCAACCTAATTTGTCTGGAACAAGACAGAGTTTTAGTCAAGGGATAGGATTTATTCTACTCATGGTGCAAGTGGTTGCCAGACTGGATATCATTTCAGCTCACTTTTTGGCTCAGTGCCGCAGTAGACACAGGGGACTGTACATGAGCTCAATAAATCATCACATTTAGTCCCCTTTCTTCAACAAGGTGAAAATTTCCAACAAGGACTCTAGAGAGTGCCAAATTCCATTTTTAATCACGGCAAATGGGCTGAGAAATAAATTGAGATGTAAATAATGCCCACAATATATAGCAGGAATAAAGGATGAAACACGGCCCGTTAAAAGAATTAATATGAACTAATTTTCAGCAGTATCATCTGAAGAAATACACATAATCATCAGGATGACTTCTACAGTTGCTTGGTAATTTTGTTCATGTCTTTCTGGAGCTTCTCTTTTCTTTCTCTGTGGAAAAGTTCTCTGACCTGTCTGGCCTTTTTCCTATTCTCTCTGACTTGATCCTCAGGATTTTAACCCATGCAGTAATTCCAGAGCTTTAACTGAATTCAGCACAGTTTTTCAGTACTTCCGAGAATTAAGTTCTGTTTAGTTAAATGACAGAGAATGAATTCCAGAACCTGTTTTTCAAAACACACAGATTGAAAGTTTTAGTCTAAATGTATTTATTTCAGGTGCTAAATAACAAGCACTAAAATTAGACTAGAAATTTTTACAGGCTCAAATACACAGAATAAATTTGACAATCCCAATTTAACAGATAACATATTTATGCTGCAAAATGTATGAAAGACACTGTGTTAATACTAATCCAGCATACAACTTTAATCAACTCACAGGTCACTACCACATAAATACTCAACTCAGTGCCCAGAGATAAATAGTTCTGTGACCAGTGATCTCAAAAATTACTCAAATTTCCACCAGCCTTCAGAAAAAAAAGCCACTACCGCCAGAATCTATCAAATTAAATTGCTGCTGTAGGTCTTAAGAAATATACATTATGGCTTATGAACCAATAAAAGGACAATGCTTGACTTTAAATTTATCTGTCTTCTCCTGTTATCTCAGTCTCCCTTTCTAAACTGAGTCGTCCAGGGTGCAAGGTTTTAAAACCATGCAATTCAGTAAGACTATCAATTAGACAAATTGGCTTTTAACTTCAAGATGGATTTTCATTCATTTCAAATGAACGAATGTGTACATGTCATTCTAGTACCTGAAAATGAATATGGAGAAACTTAACTTCCTTGCCCTGCTCCTTGCAACACTTACCAACTCGAAGATTAGAAACCTTGGTGTTAAATCCCAGTGCAAGTTAATACTTTCAGCCTCCTAGTATGCAAAAGAGTAACAACCTTCATCGTTGCCAGAGCTTTCCTCTGTCATTTGCTTACTTTGATAAATATATTCTAGGACTTGTAATAAGTTATTTTCAGCATAATTATAGCATAATTTTAGAGTTGATGTCTCCCCACTGCAAAGGCATACATAACACAGTCATGACAAAATCAGCTAGAAAAGATCTAGTTTCCATTACACACAAGCTGGGGATTCTTTAATACATATATTTTTTAAGGTTTTAAGATGTTACTGTAGTTAAGAGGAGAAAAAACCCAACTGCAACCTCTTTTCCAGAGAAGAGACAGAACTAATAGTTGATTGGTAAAAGCTCATTTACAAAGTTATAGGTGAATTTTTTGTCAAATTAATAGTATATGAAGGCAATCAGAGGCCTGATGTTCCAATCATACATGCTACTGTTTTCAGATGTTGTGACAGCTACAATTCCACAAGTAGGTGAATAGCCTTTGTTGCTAAACTTCAACTATTACAAGACTTCTGAAGAATCTCAAAGTTTAGACCAGGAAAAAAAAAACCAGCAAAGTATATGCAGGGTGTCACATGCCCTAATGTTATTTAGGGTTAGCATTCAAAAGAATGGGAGTGCTTTCTTTATCCTCTTCCTGAATGCTTTACTCCAACACACAGACGTTCCATTAGGTCAGCAACTCCTCTTGGTACACACACGGAAAAGTGAAAAGATGTCCTGGAGAAAGAAAAATCAAATCCTGAATCTAGTTAAATAAACACCAGGTGCCTGGGAGCCTGTATGTATTGAGAGAACACTCTGAGACACTGAATGAAGAGATGGAAGTCAAAACCCAAGCTGAGTACAGTCTCACTGTGAGTCTAAGTGCTCACCATCCTTGTGCATCTGGATTCCCGCTATCAGATGGCGAGTCAAAGAGGTATTACTGATACGGGCGTAGGAGAAATTGCAATCAAAAGTGCAAACATTCCATGTCAAAGGTTACAAAGGCTTAGCAATAATATACTATGGATAATCCTCTCATGGTAATCAGTAAGTACAGTTACTGCCTGCCATCCAAAGCCAGTATTATGTATTAGTGATCTCAGATTTTGATTTTCCAGTGCTGGACTAAAATGCATTATGCAATATAGTTTCATGTTATTTTTACACATCTGAATGTCAGCTCTTTTACTGGACCTACTGTTTTCAGTTATATTTTTATTACCCATTCCCTTTCTCTCTTTTATAGTTCACTTTCAGTCTTTCATTGGGGTTTTTAGATGAAAAATCCAGAAAATTCATTACTATCTAAAATCATGTTACTCCCCTCTGAAGAAAACAGACCTGCTGGGTTAAAATGCCCAGCTTTTTCCTGATACCAGGCAAATCACAACCAATCTGCAATATATGACAAGACACCTGCAATACTAACAACACAAAAATACAAATCCTTAGAAAGCCCAGGAGCTGATGAGTATTTATGAAATGAAGATGTGAACTTATGTGAGCAAAGAGAACCCAAGAAGGAGGAATAGGGGTAACAGTTCAACCTTTTATTTATTTTGTTCTCTTTCTGAAAATATAATCTATTTCAGCAGGGAATAATATATGGAATAGAGACAATAATTAAATCCAGACTCTTCCTGCACATATGTAACTTATCATATACTCTTTTTTTTTTCCACTGGCATTTCCACATTTTATATACCACTGATACAATGCTTTATCAAAACAAAACTTTAAAGAGATTTCCTTTAAAGGTGTCTTAAACTTTGCTGAGTGCAGAATAAGAGTTAGTTCAACTACCTGTTCCTTTTTATACAGAATTTCTCTCCAATCCTGATTGAGAAGTTAAACACAGGAGGGCTGGGTATGAAGCTGTTAGAGGAGGAGTTTAAGATCCTTGCCCCCTGAGTCATCATATATGGTAACAGGTCTGGTAGAAGATCAACACACCAATGGACCTGGGCAAGTGTTGGTAAATTCATGGTTAATTTCAGTATTCATATACTGTATTTTCTTGTTCACTATCTTGCTTTCTTCCCATACTGTATTTGCTTGTTTACTCTTTTGCTTTCTTCCTATACACATCTGGATAAAACCAGCTGTGTGTATGTGTCATCCAACAAACTTCCAGTGCAAAATCACACAAACTGTGCTCAGAGCCAAGGACTGGGGTGACGACTGACTCTCCCAGCCCCTTCCTGAGGCCATAGCTCACAGGGGTGGTCAGGAGACCTCCTTGCTGGTCCTATTCCCCTTTTGCTGTGTGTGGTATTTCAGACTGAAGCCATAATGCACCTCAGCAGCTCATACCTGCTGTTTGATTGACACTGAATGGCATTGTGCCCCTTAGTCTTTCCCTGAGTTCTATCTGCTTCTTCACAGCCATGAGTAAACCTCTCACCTACTCTGTAAGAGAAAGCAGACATCCTTCCTTCATTCTCTTCTTTTCATGATGGCTTTTCTTCTTTCTTTTGAAAAAATATGGCAGAAGCACCTGGGTACATTTCAAGAGCCAACAGCAAAGTAGTCAAAAGGCTTCTCCCAGAATCTCTGTACAGGACATAGGAGAAGGACATGCTCTTCTCAGTGTTTCCCACTGACCAGCCCACAAAGTACCTGACTAAATGCCTGCTCCCTTTTGAAGGTGCCTGTCACTTCTCAGGGAAAATAACTATCTAAGATGAGTTTATATGAACTGAGACAGGATTCCCTACCCCTTCGTGCATATGAGTCTGTGGTGGTTTAAGAATTGTATTCCCCAATGTAGTGTTCCACTGAATCACTCCAAACTATGCACTGCTTGCTTACTCTCCTCTTCCTCTCCTTTTCCCTCCTGCAGTGGGCTGGAGAGGAGAATCAGAGGCCCAAAAGGGCTGAGATGGGAACAATTCACTGGAAACAGCAATGAAATAAGACAATGAACAGTAGCAGCAACAATACAAATATGTACAAGAAAGAGGCAAATGATTCACATGTTCACCATGAGGAGAACCCCCAACAATACTCAACCACTACTTCTGTCATGTTATGTGACCCAGAAAAGGGATCCCTTTCTGCATTACTGGAAAATTACATGAACTGGTTTAGAATAACCTCCAAGTTCCAGCCATGCCCCTTGTGGCCACTGCCAAAATTAACCAGTCTTGGCTCGTACCAGGACAGGGTCCTGGGGCACATTTTCTCTCACACTGTCTTAAAGTACATCTATGTCATAACCAGCAGGTCACCTTACTATCAGTAGGTCAAACATCTATGGATGAGATTATTCTGCTACATTCCTTAGAACTGCAATGGATTTGTTTGAGAAAAGCATCAGTCTGTACTAAGTGACAAATGTCACTTTAGTTTGAGCCCTGGTATCTCAAATCGTCCAGGTGGCTGAAAATCTGCTAGAAGAGTCAAGAGGCAGTGGACAGAAAGGCTGGATGGCTCCGAAACATCACAGTAGCAGTAGAAAATCTATTTTAATAGATACTTCATTTTAACAAATTTTTTTTCTGAATTGAAGGCCTGAAAATATGACTCTTATGCTTCTTTCAATGCTGTTGTTACAAAAATGCATTTCATCAGTACAGCTTTATAAGAAACACATGTATGTATGAACCAAGGAAACATTCTAGTTAAGCCCAGTTTCCTGTAAAAATGTACAGGAAAAAATAGTAGCATTGTATCAGGATTCAAAGCAAGCAGAATCATCCTGAGTAGAAAACAATAGCTAGACATGAAAGAAAGTTAGCATCAATGTTTTTACTGACAGTTAATTTAGTAGGGTAGAAGTGATAGAAATGGTCCTTGAAACTCTTGCAAAGAAAGCAACATAGTATTCAGCATGCCTTCCTGTCTGCATGCATCTGAAAGAGAGGCAAAGTACATGAGAAGAATGATGTTCCTATAGTTTCATTTACAAACTATTGAGATGAGAACAAACTACTTATGAAATCTAGAGATATTTACACACAAAATATAAATCCTTCTTTTGGTAACAGAAGAATAGATAGAACACAATGGGAATCTGGGAGGAGTGTTGCTGTAGTGGTTTGACCGGGCAGAATGCCAGGTGCCCACCAAAGCCACTCTATCACTACCCTCCTCAGCTGGACAAGGGAGTGGTATGATAAAAGGTTAATGAGATAGATAAGGACAAGGACATCCAACGATACCCAAGGATAAGGAGTCACTGATTATCATCACGGGCAAAACAGACTAGACTTGGGGAAATGAACTGAATTTATTTACAACCAGAATTACAGCAGGATAATGAGAAATAAAACAAATCTTAAAAACACATCTTTCCCATCCATCTGTCCTTCCTGAGCTTTACCTCCTCCACTAGAGTGACACAGGGAGATGGGGAGTGGGAGTTATGGTCAGGTGTTGTTTCCGCTGCTGCTCAGGTAGAGGAGTCCTTTCCTTGCTCCAGTATGGGATCTCTCCCACAGGAGACAGCTCTCCATGAACTTCTGCATCATGAGTCCTTTCCACAGGCTACAGTTCTTCGCGAACTGCTAGGAGATGTCTTCCTTCCATGGGGTGCAGTCCTGCAAGAACAGGCTGCACGAGCATGGATAGCCCATGGAGTCACAAGTCATACCAAGAAATGTGCTTTTCTCTCTATGGTCTGTAGGTCCCTGCCATGAACCTGCTGCAGTACACGCTTCCCACAGCATCACAACCTTCTTTTGGGCATCTCCTGCTTCAGCATGGGTCTGCTCCATGGGCTGCAGGGAGATCTCTGCATCTCTGCGGTCCTTCCTGTGCTGCAGCTGCACAGGGGCTTCACCATGATCTTCACAGGGGCTGCAGGGGAATCTCAGCTCCAGTGCCTGAAGCACCTCTTATCCCTCCTTCTCCACTCAACTTGATGTCTGCATAGTTGTTGCTCTCTCATATTCTCATTCCTCTCTTCTCTGAGCACAATTACATCTGCTCAGTAACTATTTTTTCTTCTTACATATGTTATCACAGAGGTGTTACCATCATCTCTGATTGGCTTGGCCTTGGCCAGCAGCTGGTTCGTCTTGGAACCAGTTGACATTAGCTCTGTTGGACGTGGGAGAAGCTTCCAGTAGTTCCTCACAGAAGAACACTTGCAGTCCCCATGCTACCAAAACCTGGCCATGCAAACCCAATACAGTTGTAACAACGTAACCCAAGTCTATTCTTGCACTATTAAACAGAGGATTTATTAGTCTAATCCTCTTCAAAGCAGAATTTAAAATCAATACAAGGAAAAGGAAAGAGTGTTATAATTGTCTGCTTTGTCACATGATTTAAAAAATGTGAATAGAGCTCATCTGTGATGTCAGCTTTTATGTTTAATATCAATTCATGTTTCATATCCTAGGTATCTACTAGCAGCCTTCTAAAACCAGAAACCACAGGTTGAGGTCTTTACTCCCCTATGCCATGGCTTCTGTATAGATATGAGCTGTGATATCTGAAGAGGATGAGAGAACCATGTTATTTTGGAAGCAATATTTGTCTCTAAGGATGACAAATTCCCATTCACTATTTGTAACACTCTAACTAATAGAATTATTATTATTAACCAAGAAATTTTGAGAAGAGTTAAAGGAAACTTATACATTACATAGCACAAGCATTACGCATAGTACCAGGGACAATTGCTAGCCTCTAGTTCTCCTGTTCCGCACTGTCCTGGTTTGAAAAGATAGGTGTCTGCTAAGGAAGGCAGGAGCCTCCCTCGAAATGGAGAAAGTAAACCTCCTCCCTCTGAATTATTATGATTTTGAAATTAAGGGGCTCTCAAGCAAAGATATGGGAGTAAGAATAACAGCTCTTTATTAGGGAAAAACAAAAATAAAATTAAAATGCAGTAATACAAAACAACACTGACAGAGTCAGAATAGGACCTGACACCCTGTCGGTCAGGGTTGTGCTAGCAGTCTGATTAAATGGTGGCTGCAGTCCTCCTGGAGTGACAGGTGTGGTTCTGTTGAAGCAGTGATCCTGTAGAAGGATGTAATTTTCCTCTGAAGGTCTGGTGGTGGTATGGATGGGCCTGGTCTTCCTCTGGGAATCCAGTGGAAAAGAAAGCTGCTCCTCTAGCGATCCAGTGGAAAAGGCTGACTGTGGGGTTCCAAATCTCTGATTATATCCAGGTAGGAATGCTTGGCTCCTTCCTCCCTCTGGGCGGAGCATCTCACAATGGGATTATGTAATTTTATCAGTCATGCAGTGAGGCTCAATGGCTCATTAACAGAAGATATTTCCCAGAGGGAGGATTGGTTGTGGAAGAGATAAAGAAAACTGCCCAATTAACAAAAGATACCTGCCCCACCTCTTAACAGATGGGAATAGAATACACACCCCAGCCCACATCTTGCAGCCCAGGACATGCACATACCTACATATCAGTATGCTATTACCTCAGTAACACCCTGTCTCCATGTTCCTCCCCACCACTTTTCTCCTCTTCTTCTATTCTCCTCTGATCATCCAGACAGCATTTTGCTAACACTCTCTCTTCTTCAGTCTCTGAGCGTCTGCTCACAACTTACACAAAACCAAAAGAAAAAACAGGAAAGGATCAGTACATCAGTACTTCAGAAACATTATGGTCCTTTTAGTCCCTTTACAGCTGAAATCACAAATGCACAGAAAGCTTGCCATTCCTTTTGACAATGATAAGGCTTTCCTCCTTGTTTCATAAATCATTCAAGAAGAGGCAGGAGCCTCCTGCTTAGAAGCCACATCAGCAAATACAGCTGCCCATCTCTCAGATGCCTGGGCTAGATGATACTATGACAACGGGAGACTGTTTATACCCACGGAAAAGAGCAGAAAGAACAAGTGTTTCTCAGGGGAACCAAGGAAAACCAAAACTTCCCTTCAAATTCAGTGGGCTTTAAAAATAAACAAGATAAATATTTCCACAAATAAGTGGAAACCAGTTCCTCAGATCAAAGTTGAGAGCTCTACTGTGAAGCTGGTGATGCATTTACTGGGAATAGAAAAAATGGCATTTTACTACAGCAACATTGCATGAAGTGCAATAAGGTTTTAACCTAATATGATTAGGTGCAGATATTACCACTTTACACCTCTCCTTTGATTACATGTTCTCCTTTGAGTACTTTTGATTATTTTATACATTTTCCAATGGGTCAAGTGTGTTCATCCTAACAGCAGTACTTTCTCAAATCTCCATCTCTCTGTTCCACAACATGTAAAATTTTGGTAACAATATGAATTTGTGGCCTTCACGGAAGACTACTCTAGATGATCTATAGTTGTTGAGGTATTGGGAGACACAGGACAGATGATGTTGAGGTATTGGGAGACACAGGACCTGATTGACATAAAAGATTTGATAACAGGATGCCTTGGCAGCAAAAACAAACGGAACTTTGAAAATTAGATCTAGATTGCAAGAAGATTAAATCAGACAGGTTTATGGGAAAAAGAAAATCTCATCAAACTCTGCAAGCAAGAGATGTTGTTATATGCCTAAGTTTGTGTATATGATTTTAAGCTAATTATTGTAGTACACATTATTAGTCTACCTAAAATAGCATATAAGCATTTGTATCCCACAATAAAATTGGATTCTGATCACCAAATCAGTCTTCCCCATCTCTCTTCATCACCAAAATATAGTGACTCTAAATGGATAAATGGAATATGCTGTGACATATTGGGACAAGAAAAGAGATTTCAGCAAAGCTGAGAAAGGGCAGAATTAGCCTTTTCTTAACCACAGGCCCTGACAGCTAAATACACACAAATCTTTTGGGAGAGGTCTGAAAGAGATTCTAACCAGTGGGAGTCATAAGGAGAAAGTATCAGAAGAAGTGGGGGGTGGGGGAATGATGGGGGCAGGGGGCATTGGGGATTGGTTTATTGTTTTATAATTCGGTTTTCAGGAAGATATAATATTATAAATTATCTTGCATTGTAGAGGTGTAAAATAATCTTGATCTGTCCAGATTCCTCTCCTTGGGTCTTTGGGTGTCTCAGAAATAACTTCCTTCCTCCTGAATAATTTGCATGGTACCCTGAGTATAATATAAACATTTTGTCAAGGGCTGTGATGCAAAATGACCTCCTCTGTATACAGCAACCCATTAAAAGCCAAGAGAGAATCCTGTGGAGAAAGGCATCTCAGGTCTAAGGCATAAGGCAACTGGAACCAGTTGCATTGTGCAAAAAACCCCTCTGACACTGACCATGGCTGACCCAGCTGGAAAGGGAAAAGAAAGAGCCCTTTGTTGCCCTCCAGTCTGAGTGTATGTAGTGTAGCAACACTGCCCTTGAGTAACTAAGTTTTCAAAGGCTGACGGCTCAGCAGTACTGGGATTGGAAGCAGTTTTTGTAATAGCATCAACCACAATAAATATACTCGCCCTAGCTATCAAACTAGGTCAAAACTGATGTAATTTCATTTTTAGGAGTGAAGTCTTTCCTTACTTTTCCTTCTGAATGAACTTTGGAATGCATTTTTCCAGGGTCTGTTCATTTTCAAATTTACTGGAATGCAGTGCTGAAGTAAGAGCAGATCAGAGAACCAAAAGTGCATGGGAGGAAAAATACCAGACAGTGTAAGGAGCAACTGCAGAAAGCTTTAAGTGCATCAGAAGCATGGTACTCAGAGCTTGGGAAAGACAAAGTGAATTCTGTCACAATTGTCATCGGTACCTTCATTCATCAAACTCATTAATTCATTACTCAGGGTTTAGGTTTTTTGGTTTTTTTTTTTTTCTTTTTTAAATCAAGCTGGTTTTGTTCCTTTAATTTCTTGAGCATGACATAATTGCATTTCCATTATATTGTTTATAGGATCATGTCAATCTACAGCCCTTTAGATCAGCTTTCCTATCCTTTTTTGGTATATTGACACTTTAAAGCTCTCAATGCTCCCTGAAATTTCCTTTGCATTACAAGATTTAGAAAAAGTTTACAATACAGAGCCAGAGAGCTCTTCAGCAAGTTTTGGGGACTTAGGTTTCCCGACCATTTTACTCTGTTTATTTCTGGTAAACAGTATTTGACATTGTCCATATTTACAAATGTATTAAAAGCACAGAATAAACTTCATGAGATNGAAGACTACTCTAGATGATATATAGTTGTTGAGGTATTGGGAGACACAGGACAGATGATGTTGAGGTATTGGGAGACACAGGACCTGATTGACATAAAAGATTTGATAACAGGATGCCTTGGCAGCAAAAACAAACGGAACTTTGAAAATTAGATCTAGATTGCAAGAAGATTAAATCAGACAGGTTTATGGGAAAAAGAAAATCTCATCAAACTCTGCAAGCAAGAGATATTGTTATATGCCTAAGTTTGTGTATATGATTTTAAGCTAATTATTGTAGTACACATTATTAGTCTACCTAAAATAGCATATAAGCATTTGTATCCCACAATAAAATTGGATTCTGATCACCAAATCAGTCTTCCCCATCTCTCTTCATCACCAAAATATAGTGACTCTAAATGGATAAATGGAATATGCTGTGACATATTGGGACAAGAAAAGAGATTTCAGCAAAGCTGAGAAAGGGCAGAATTAGCCTTTTCTTAACCACAGGCCCTGACAGCTAAATACACACAAATCTTTTGGGAGAGGTCTGAAAGAGATTCTAACCAGTGGGAGTCATAAGGAGAAAGTATCAGAAGAAGTGAGGGGTGGGGGAATGATGGGGGCAGGGGGCATTGGGGATTGGTTTATTGTTTTATAATTCGGTTTTCAGGAAGATATAATATTATAAATTATCTTGCATTGTAGAGGTGTAAAATAATCTTGATCTGTCCAGATTCCTCTCCTTGGGTCTTTGGGTGTCTCAGAAATAACTTCCTTCCTCCTGAATAATTTGCATGGTACCCTGAGTATAATATAAACATTTTGTCAAGGGCTGTGATGCAAAATGACCTCCTCTGTATACAGCAACCCATTAAAAGCCAAGAGAGAATCCTGTGGAGAAAGGCATCTCAGGTCTAAGGCATAAGGCAACTGGAACCAGTTGCATTGTGCAAAAAACCCCTCTGACACTGACCATGGCTGACCCAGCTGGAAAGGGAAAAGAAAGAGCCCTTTGTTGCCCTCCAGTCTGAGTGTATGTAGTGTAGCAACACTGCCCTTGAGTAACTAAGTTTTCAAAGGCTGACGGCTCAGCAGTACTGGGATTGGAAGCAGTTTTTGTAATAGCATCAACCACAATAAATATACTCGCCCTAGCTATCAAACTAGGTCAAAACTGATGTAATTTCATTTTTAGGAGTGAAGTCTTTCCTTACTTTTCCTTCTGAATGAACTTTGGAATGCATTTTTCCAGGGTCTGTTCATTTTCAAATTTACTGGAATGCAGTGCTGAAGTAAGAGCAGATCAGAGAACCAAAAGTGCATGGGAGGAAAAATACCAGACAGTGTAAGGAGCAACTGCAGAAAGCTTTAAGTGCATCAGAAGCATGGTACTCAGAGCTTGGGAAAGACAAAGTGAATTCTGTCACAATTGTCATCGGTACCTTCATTCATCAAACTCATTAATTCATTACTCAGGGTTTAGGTTTTTTGGTTTTTTTTTTTTTCTTTTTTAAATCAAGCTGGTTTTGTTCCTTTAATTTCTTGAGCATGACATAATTGCATTTCCATTATATTGTTTATAGGATCATGTCAATCTACAGCCCTTTAGATCAGCTTTCCTATCCTTTTTTGGTATATTGACACTTTAAAGCTCTCAATGCTCCCTGAAATTTCCTTTGCATTACAAGATTTAGAAAAAGTTTACAATACAGAGCCAGAGAGCTCTTCAGCAAGTTTTGGGGACTTAGGTTTCCCGACCATTTTACTCTGTTTATTTCTGGTAAACAGTATTTGACATTGTCCATATTTACAAATGTATTAAAAGCACAGAATAAACTTCATGAGATATGAGTACATTTTTGTTCTCCTTAACAAAATGTGTAAGTATTTAATGATGCACGTTTGAATCCATGTACAAATTATTTTATTACCATAATCAAATCATGGGGCAATATTATTGCTAGGATTTATTTCATTAATGCATCACAACTTTATTCTGAAGAGGCTATAATCACAATGGAAAGACTTTCACACACATTCTGAGGCGACAAAGTACAGCTGCTGTACCACAAGTTCTAATGGCCTTATTATAGTAACCATGGAGTAGCCAGGCAATAGGTCAGTGTCTTAGGTTGGAAATGCAAGATGTGACTGGGGGTGTGTATCCTATTCCCATCTGTTAAGAGGTGAGGCAGTTATCATCTGTTAATTGGGTTAATCTGTTAAAACCAAGTGGGGCAGGTTTTTTTATCTCTTCTACAACCAATCCTCCCTCTGGGAAATATCTTCTGTTAATGAGCCATTGAGCCTCACTGCATGACTGACAAAATTACATAATCCCATTGTGAGATGCTCCGCCCAGAGGGAGGAAGGAGCCAAGCATTCCTACCTGGATATAATCAGAGATTTGGAACCCCACAGTCAGCCTTTTCCACTGGATCGCTAGAGGAGCAGCTTTCTTTTCCACTGGATTCCCAGAGGAAGACCAGGCCCATCCATACCACCACCAGACCTTCAGAGGAA